>VDFB02128229.1:0-17365 GCA_007258455.2 Sequoia sempervirens | reverse complement strand
TGCCAAATGGGTATCCGAATTTGCAAAAAAATGAATTTTTATTGAAACTAGGACTCACTCACTAGAAGTGGTGAATCAGTCCAGTTAGGGTTTTCTAAAGCTTCAAAGTTTGATCTTGCTCTTCTCTTTCTACTCTCTCCTTCCTGATAGATTGTTGGATCTGAAACCCTTATTTGCAACCAGTAGGTGTTCTCCAATGTTCTCCAAGGCTTGATGACAACTTTGAATGATTTGACAACTTTTCTCCAATTTTTCTCCTTAGGAAATTTGTAACCTAGACCTACAAATCACACATAAAGGAAAGGAAAAAAATGTTGTTGGATAAGTGGATAGTGGTTTTCCTTGGTAAACCCCGTTTTGGTAATCAAACCTTGAAATAGAATGAAATAGTAATGGAGAATGATGAATGAACAAAATAAGATGTTGTAACTCACCAAACCCTAGTAATGAAGTGCTAAAAACATGTATGAGATGGCTCCAATGGATGTAGATCTTGACTCTTGCTTGAAGATGATAGATCTTGAATGAAATGCTTGCTTGAATCATAAAATCCTACATCACAATTGTTAGCTCCAAAACAAACATGATGCATGAAGTCCTTGACATGATGCTTGATTCTTAAATGCTTAATAATTTTCCCTTGAATGCTCTTTAATGCTCTTTAATGCACTTTTGAACTCAAATTTGCTATAAGGATGAATACTTGAATGCTTGGGGTGAAAATGAGTGAAATAACCTTGTATTTATACTCAATTATGAAATAATTCCCAAAATTGCAACACTAGAAGCCGACATCAGATCTAGGAGGATAAAATCCTACCAAAATTTTGAATTAATTTTGATTTTGGGCCACAAGAGACTCATTCGCCCAAGTTGGTGAATGAGTCCCACCAGGTTTAAATTTTGGGACCATTTTTAAAAATGCTTAGAAAAGTGTAAAATCAGGATCGAGACCAAAAATCTAGGTGGGACTCATTCTCCCAAGGTGACGAATGAGTCCTAGATCACTAAATATGGGTCATTCAAGCCTGAAACACCTAAATTATGATTGGTTATTGATTTGTGTCAAGATTATCCTAAAAAGATGCATTAAATAAGGCTTGTGGATGCAAAATAAGACCAATTAAAGCATAAAGAAGCGAAATTATTAATGATAACCATAGAAAAGTGTGAAAGTGTGTTACAACACTTTACAACACTTTAGATAAGGCATGATTAAGGTTTATTAGGTGTAGTTAATTAATAAAACCTTAGAAAAGTGTGAAAATGTATTACAACACTTTAGCAAGGTACCATTCATGTTCATTAGCTCACAAGGGCCCAAGACATAATGTGAATATGTTAGGCATATTACGACACTAAATCAAGGCCAAGTTAGGGGGACCTTTTCTCGTCATTAAATTTATATGTTTTTTGAAGTGTATGGAATAAAGAGATAGTTAACTACTCCAAGAACTCCTCAACATAATGGAGTTATTGAAAGGAAAAATAGAATAGTTTAAAAAGTTGCTAGATCAATGTTTACTGAGGCTAGTTTATTAGAATTTTATTGGAAAGAAGCTATTCCTATTGTTGTTTATGTATTCAATCATGTTCAAGCAAGAGAAAAGAATACAAAGAATCCCTATGAGCTATGGTTTGGAAGAATTCCTACTGTTAAGTATTCCAAGGTATTCTGAAGCAAATGTTATATTAGAAGAGATGAAGAAAACTTAGGTAAGTTTGATGCAAGAAGTGCTGAAGGAATTTTTTTTGGATATTCTACTAATAGAAAAGCATACAAATGTTTCAATAAAAGACTAAGAAAGATTGTATAAAGTTAAAATGTCAAGGTTGAGGAGACAGTGAAGAATTCAATTGACATTGATGAATTTGAATTAGATGAAACTGATCACATAACAATTGAAGAGATTGTGGAAGAATAGGAAAAGGATGTGCAAGAAGAGAAGAATGAACATAATCAAAGAGAAGAAGATGTTGTAGAAATGTCACCTAAGACACCTAGATATGTACAGAAGAATCATTCATAAAATTAGATTATTGGAGATAAGACTAAAGGAGTATTAACTAGAAGTAGAGCTGCTGCTAAAATTAATTTGTGTTTACTTTTTGAGATTGAACTGAAGACTGTAAGTGAAGCATGGAAAGATGAAAATTGCATGGAATCTATGAAATAAGATCTTATGCAAATTGAGAAGAATCAAACTCCGGAATTGGTCCCAAGACTAGTAGATAAAAACATTATTGGATTGAAGTGGGTATTCAGAATTAAGTTAAATGAAAATCAAGAAGTGGTTAGAAATAAAGAAAGGCTTGTGTGTAAAGATTACTCACAAGTAGAAGGCATAGATTTTTAGGAAACCTTTTCTCTAGTAGCAAGAATGGAAGCTATAAGGATGTTCTTAGCATTTTTTTCTCATAAAGACTTTAAGGTCTATCAGATGGATGTCAAGTCAACATTTTTGAATGGTGAGCTAGAAGAAGAGGTCTACATGGAACAACCAGAAGGATTTCAGTTGTCAGAGCAACCAGATATGGTGTGCTGATTGAAGAAATATTTATATGTATTGAAGCAATCTCCTAGAGCCTGGTACGTAAGGTTGGATAGGTATTTGATTCAACAAGGTTTCAACAAAGGTACAACAGATAGGAATCTATATTTTAAGATTGAAAATGAAAAAATATTGATTGTAATTGTATATTTTGATGGCATTATCTTTGGACGAAATAAAAGTAGGTGTAAGATGTTTGTGGAAGAGATGCAGAAATAATTTTAAATGTCTATGTTTGGATAGATGAATTTCTTTCTTGGGCTACAAATCAATCAAATAGAGAAAGGAATCTTTATTTCACAGTCAAAGTATGTGAGAAGATGTTGAAGAATTTTTTGATGGATGGTTCCAAACCGGTATGTACTCCTATGGTGATTGGTTGCAAATTAGGTAAAGATGATGATTCACCTAAGGCTGATTAGAGCAAGTATAGATCTATGGTTGGTGGAATACTATATTTGATTGCTACTAGACTAGATATCATGCATGCAGTTTGTCTTGTGGCTAGATTTCAAGAAGATCCTAAGGAAATGCATGTTTCTATTGTTAAAAGAAATTTTAGATATTTGAATGGCACTCTGGATTATGGATTATGGTATCCTAGAGATATTGAATTTACTTTAAGTGTTTATATAGATGAAGATTGGGTTGGATGTGTAGATGATAGAAAGAGTACAAGTGGTGGTTCATTCTCTCTTGGTTGTAGATTAGTGGCATGGTTGAGCAAAAAGAAAGATTCAGTCTCCTTTTCTACTGCTGAAGTTGAGTATATTGTTGTTTCATCTTGCTATACACAATTTCTATGGATGAAACATACATTGAAAAATATCACAGTCATGTATGATGCTCCTATTTCTATCTTATGTGATAATAGAAGTGCAATTAACATTTCAAAGAATCATGTAATCCAATTGAGGATGAAGCATATATCTATCAGATATCATTTATTAAGAGAGAAGCTCATGGAGAATGAAGTGAAGCTTGAGTATGTTTTGATGAAGGATCAGGTGGCTGATATATTCACCAAGGCTCTTCCTAAAGATACTTTTGAGTATCTCTGGGATAAGTTAGGGTTCATTTCCCTTCATTTCTTGAACTAGATGCATATGGAGTTGCATCAGTTTGGTGGATCTATGGATCTATCTTTCTTTTGGATTGATGTTTTGGTGGCTACCTCTCAAGGGGAGTAGGTAGTATTAGGTGTTGTCATTGTGAGTATTTTTTTTTCTATGTCAAAGGCGAAATCAATGTAAAATATATTTTTCCTTTGCCATTGATGTCAAAGGGGGAGAAGAAGTATGTGAAAAAGAATGTGAAAAGAAAAGAGAGAGAAGAAGCATGCAAAAAAAGAATGTAAAAAGAAAATAGAGAGGGGAAGCATGTGAATAAACAAAAAGGAAAATCTTGAGAAGTGTATTCAGAGCTTGTATGTTGTCTTTGATGGTTTTTCACATCATGTGTTGCCATCAATGACAAATGGGGGGATTTTTGAGAGAATGGAAAGATTAAAGGTGTTGTCATTAATGTCAATTGGTCAATTGGTTATCAACTAATTGTTGTTGTCATTAGTGTCATGGATATATGTTATTGGCTGTATATGTTGAGCATATTGAGAAAATTGTAATGAAGACATAATTTCAATAGTTACTCCTAGTTTTTCTCTAGATTTGCTTCTATGTTTGTATGGTTCAGATATGTTGATCATGGTTGTTGGAAGCTGCTATATCCTAATTTTTGGCTATTGATTCATTATACAGTGTGAGTTGTGTTCACCAGTTGTGAGCTATGGTTTTATGTGTTTCTGGTTGAGGTCCAAGAGAAATGTTGCTCTTCTGGATTTCTCTTTGATGAAGTCTTATGACTTGTGGTTCTCAAGTTGAGTTATTTTGATTGTGTTGAATATAATTTTGGTATCTAGAAAGATTATTCTTAAGTGTTCTATGTGTTTTACACTAGTTTGGTCAACCTTGTGTGGAATAATACTCTCGAATTTGATGAATCATATTGGATCTATTTGGGTTTGGATGAAGCGTGCATTTGGGTTTCCCTCATTCTAATTCAACCCTAGGATGTTTTGGCATTGACCTAATTTGAATTTAAATTTGAATTTGGATGACCAAATTTGGATATGTTTCAAAGTTGATGGTATAAATACAAGATGAGTTACTGGTGAAGGATATACAAGAGTGAAGAAGAGAGATAAGTGAAAATAAAAAGAGAAGATAGATGTGATAGTGATGCTATCTAGTGAGTGTGTAATGATGGTGTGGCAGATTAGTGTGAAGCCTTAATGTTGAGTTTCTAGAAGTAGTGAGCTAAAGGTGAACTTTATCATTCATGCATGTTTGCAAGTGATTATGGTGGAATCATTTGTTGCATTGAGATTATGTTCTCTCTATAACAAGTCTTCTTTGTGTTCTTTGTATCTCTATGGTAGTGAGCCCTCTGGGTTTTTAGCCCTATTGGACAGTGAGTCCTTATTTCAGACAATGGGTCCTTGTTTCAGATAGTGAGTCCTTGTTTTGGTAGTGAGCCTTATTTCTCAGGTAGTGAGCCTCTTGTAATTAGTTTTAATATTTTCTATAGTGTGAGTTGATCCTCACCATGGTTTTTCCCTCATTGGGTTTTCCATGTAAATCTAGTGTTATTGTGTTTATGTGAGTTTTTAGTTTCTACACTAGTGTTCATTGTTTAATCTATTAAGCAGTGTTAAGAATTAGTTTCGGTGAATGAATTAAAAGATTAAATTTGTGACAATTGATTCACCCCCCCTCTTAGTTGTCTTATTCAGAAAAGGTGAGTCAAATCAAGGTTTGAATCTTGTAATTTATCCTTTATTCAAGGATGGGGGTGTGAACAAAAAAACACTTTGGGGAGAATAATTTAAACTAAAAAAACAACTCTAATCCTAGGTCTACAAAATGCAATGAAGAGATCTATCACAAAACATAAGGAAACAATGAATTTTCAAGAAAATTTGAGAGTAATGAATGTTGTGCACCTGTCAAAATTTGTTTTTTATGGAACTCTAATAGGGACTCATTCATCCTATGGTGAATGGGTCCTAGTAGAATTTTTTGAGATGATCTGAGTAAAAAACTATAGCTTATGAACTTTGAAAATATGCTACCCTTGAAACCCTAACAAGGACTCATTTTCCATATAGTGAATGGGTCTTGGTAGGCCCTACCAAAAATCTCCGAATCTGAATTTGAAGTTCTAGACCTGAAATTCCTTCATGTACCTTGAAATACTTGATTTTGGATCTGGATCTTCCAATAATCTACAAAAAAAAAAATTGATGTTTGTTGGTGGATGGGGGTTTTCCTCGGTCAAACCCCAAGTTTGGTAATTAAACCTTGATGATAAATTGAAATCTGAAACATGAAATGTGTGTGCAATCCTAACCTTAAGTGTGTCTAAGACTAAGATCTCTAATGATCCAAATAAATCATGTTAGACTAGGATCCTATAATGAAACATGAACAATGCAAGAAACCTACTTTAGGAGATCCCAAATCCCCTTAATAAGTTACAAATCTGAATATACCTCTCTTTAGGCTGAAAATAGAATAATCATAGAAGATGGAATCACTTAGGAAACAAGTCATTAGGCTTTGTTGAATCTCATTGTTCTTCTCCCAAAACCTAGAATCCATCATGATTCTCCATAGGAATCTATCATCACTTCTTCAATAATGCTTGATCTTTGACAACAAAATGAGTTGTAAGACCCACAAAAACACTTTAACGTTGCTACAAGACTTCACTCTTGCTTGCTTCTTGAATATGAATGTTTGATCTCATGAAAAATCTAGTTGAAACATAATGAAAATAACCTTGTATTTATACATAACTTAAAATTAATTCCCAAAATTCAAATATCACAAGCCGACATTGAATTGTATATTTCAAATCATTCAAATCCCATAAAAAACATATCCAAAAGAGGGGCCCTAGGTCTAAGTGAGGACCCATTCTCCATAGGGAAAATGGGTCCTAGCTCACTTAACTAGGACACACTTCGGGGAATGTTAAAGTTTACTTGAAAATAGTGTCCTAGGACCTAGTGACGACTCATTCTCCATGTGTTGAATGGGTCCTAGGTCACAAATATAGAACAGACACCTTACAAAATTAAGTTTTGTGTAATATCATTTATGAATGTCAGGTTTTGTCTCTCAGAATATGCAATTACTTAGGCTTGGATTTGAATTAAAGGGGCCAATTAAGGAAAATTTAACCTCAATTAATTAATAAATCTCTAGATTAGTGTGAAAGTGTAAAGATACACTTTACAACACCCTAAATAGGGCACACTTAAGTCCATTTAGTTAAATTGGTCCCTAAACTTAATGTGAATGTGTAGAACACATTACAACACTAAATTAAGGTGACATTAGGCTAATTTTAATATTAATTATCCCCAAATTAAGTGTGAAAACTTGGGATACTTTTTTTGAAACTACATATGGTATAGGGTACAAGGTTGAGGGTTTACAGTTGAGGGAGAATGCTTAGGGTTGAGTTTCTAAGGTTTAGTGTATAGGGTATAGGGAATAGGGTTTAATATATTGGGTATAGGCTTTTGGTTTTTGATTGAGGGTATAAGGCATAAGGTGAAGGGTTGAGAATGTATGGTTTAGTGTATAGGGTTGAGGGATAGTATTTAGGATTTAGGGTATAAGGGTGAGGGTATAGGGTATAAGGACGAGGGTTGATGTTTTAGGGTTTAGGGTTTAAGGTCCAGGGTTGAGGGTTGAGGGTTGGGGGATTAGGGCTTAAGCATTGGGTTGAGGGTAGGCTGGGGTTGAGGGATTGAGGGTATAAAATATGGGGTGAAGGGGGTATAAGATATATGAATGCGGGTTGAGGTTGTATGGTTTATGGTTTAAGGTATAGGTGAAGTTTGAGGGTATAGGGTATAGGGATGCAGGTTGATGTAAAAATTTGACTCATGTTTCATATTGAAAAAAATAGAAAAAATTAGTGTTAGGCAACTTGATCGAAAAATTTGAATAAGTTATCTATATTATTTAAAAAATGTAAGAATAGAATCTATAGAAAACCGAATGTAGTTTCTAAACTACTAGGTTTAATTAAAAATAAATAAAATATATTTGGTGAAAATTTGAAATTTCAATGAAGTAGTACTTAAATTTCAGGAAAAAATAAGAATTCAGGTCTATCTAACCACCCTAAGCATAATAAAATGATAATATTTTTTTATAAGATTTTATATATAAGTAGAGGACTCATGTCTAGATGTGATGCATATTTTTTTGTAATTTTTTTCCAAGTAAATAATTAATTATGATTTTTTTATTACAACTTTTCAAAAATATAGAAACTTGTATGTCTGACCACCTTAACTTGGTCAAGACTTCATGAAATTTAATTTGTCTTTTTTTAATCCTATAGTATGTGAAACATAGAATGTGATGCATGTTTCATATTGAAAAATGTGATACCATTTGAAAGTTATAGATGTTTTTCAATTAGCCTATCAATTAGGACTTTAGTCATAATTCTAATAGAAAATGAATAATAGTTATTTATTAAATTCAAATTAAAGCATAATTTATATTGGTGGAAAGATGAGGATCACCTCTAAAACCCTTTTATTTTCTTCTTCCATGCATTCATCAGGATAGTCATAGGCTATTAAGAGTGACCCGTGTCCTTACATTTGTGTTATATATGTTCTCACATAGATATCTTCATGCTCATTAAGTGTTATATTCTTTTTTCATTTCATTAGCATGATGATGATTTCTACATGTATGCACAAATAAGACATAGAGATTAGTTCATAAAATTTTAATATTGTCATAACTTCATTACGACTATCTTAGAAAGTCGTTGTTAGGATTGTCATAACTTTCTTAGCAGAGTCATAGGTTCATTAAGACTATATGTTTCATTCTTAGGATAGTGATAGATTCATTAGGACAATAATAAATTTATTAGGAAAATCATAGGCTATTTAGAACAATCATATATTTTTTAGGACTATCAAAGTTTCATTATGATTTATCATAACCTTGTGAAAATAGGCTTTACTTCATTAGGTATTTCATAATTGTCTTAGGACAATCATAGCTTCATTGGGATTATCATAACTTCATTATGATAGTCTTAATGAATCTACGACAATCATAGCTTCATTGAGAGTATTATAACTCCATTAGGATAGTCCTAATGAATGTAGGATAGTCAGAGGATAGTTATGAATGTTAGGTCATTAGAAGTTGTCCCTACAACTTTAATATGCACTTTCTTGACTTTGAAATTTTCCTATCCACAGTCATAAGAATAAGCATTACAAACTATCCCTATACCTTTAATATCCATGTTCTTGAATTTTTAACTATTGTCTCCTATTTCCTTAGCACCAAAACACATTTTCACCCCTTTCTTAGAGGCACAAACTTGAGAATCAATAAAAATTACCTTGTTTCTAGCATCTATAAGATGTTTGGGTTGACCTAGGATATTTTTGCATCTAACACCTTGAGAATGAATAAAAATTTCCTTAGTTTCATATTCCTTTCTACCCCTCCTCATGTCCTTTGCTGCCCTCTTCATGCACAAGCTTGAGAATCAATAAAAATTTCCTTAGTTTCATATTGCTTACTGCCCCTCCTCATTCCCTTTGCTTCCCTCTTCATGCCCTTTGCCACCCCTCCTCATGACTCTTTTGGACTATCATATATTGTGTGTATCATAATTTGATGACTAATTTCATATTTGTGTAAGATATTTCTTTACTCTATAGTATTATGGTGGAACTAAACTTTATCTCTTTTTCATGCTACAGATTCAATCCTTCATCATGTCAAGGAAACAATCAAGGATTCCTCTAATACAGGACAAGAAAGAATCTAAGAATGAAAAGAAAAGAGAAAAATTGAGGCAACTATGTGAAAGGGGGAAATTGAACACGATAGAAGAAGACATTCCAATTGATTGAAGAGTCCAACATGAAACATCAATGAGAGATATGGTATTGGCAACACAAAGGGAACAAATGAAAAACCATTGTGCACTAAGAGATTTGAATCCCCTATTTGGAGACATGTTATCTACTTCAAGTCAAGATGGAGGTATGCCATATTTTCCATCTCAACTTCAAGGTACGCCATCTATTCCATCTCTGGTCGAAGATATGCCATCTATCCCATCTTGTTTAAATATTGATGAAATTCCTAATGTTGAGGAAAATTTACCTTTGAGAAAACATCAAATAAATTTTATAGAAATCCCAATCTTTTGATTTATATTGATGAGAATATTTAACAAACAATGGATGATAAGATTCCAAACAGTACTTTTAAAATATATGCTAATAATATTTGGAGATTTTTATTTGAAAAAGTAAATGGAACTGGAAGATTTCAACTATTTGTTGAAATGATGAGAAGTCTAAAGTATATGTCCATTATGAAGATTCTTAGGCTGAGAACATCAAAAGATTCAAGTGAAAAGTCTATTGTAAAGAATCTAATGAGTGAATATTAGAGTGTGGGTACTACCTCACACCCTGAAGATAGTAATGTCACATGACATGTAATTATATCAACAATAGTAAGTAATCAAATGAAGAAATCTCATCTCATTAGAAAGACAAGTGACACATTGAGAATTAATAGAAAAAATTTATTGAGAGTTTTTGGAAGGTGCCAAAAAATTGAGGACATTGATGACAATAAATTATGGGCATTCTCAGGGAGACTAGCATGAAAATATAAACCAATTGTTGAAGCATTGAGGTCCCTAATTGAATAATTTTGGAAGAATAACACAAGGGTATATCTCCAAATCAAAGAGATGTGGTAAGAAGGAGAATTGGTAGTCGAAATTGTGAGCCACATCAAAAGCAATTTTTGGATATCACTCAAACACGATGTTTTGGTAATTTTCTAGACATTTATCCTCAAGTTAAAATATTTTAATGATTTTTTTAAAAGCTAAAGCCTTTCTATGTAAAAATAAATTACACACACTAGTTGCTATAGAGTACATATTGAGTTTTCTAACCATTTTGATGTTTATCGATGTATATGTTTACATTTAAATAATAATAATATTATGCCAGATTATGGCATACATGCCCTACCTACATCTTCAAGAGATTTCATATCAACAATTTTATGTGAAAGAGAGGAAGGTCAATTATTCTACAATAAATTAAATTCATGGATGGCACATGTCATCATTGTGGTAGCTTGCAACATATGCCAATATGTGAACATATGGAAAGTACACATGAGGTTGGAAATGAACTAGTAGAATTTGACAAGTATAAGACATTGGCTTACAATTAAAAAGATGGTAAAGAAGTCAAAACATGTGATTTGGTTATTTAAAATATTCCAATGCATTATTTTATGTCTATATTTCATGATAGTATAGTGTATGAGTATGCAAGGTATACCCATAGATCTCGATGGTTGTGTTGTGAAGTTTTTGCACACAGGCCTTGCTGAAAATAGGGACCCTCTTTTGCTTTTACTCTTGTTGATTTGGCCCTTTGATTTTGGGGATTTACATTGCTTTGTCATGAGTTTGAAGTGTTTATCTTGCTTGCCCAAGTGTTCCCCCCAAGTTGCATTTTGAAAATATTAAGTTTTGGGCCAAGTTCAGGTTTTTGCACTGTTTGGGGATTTTCCACCCCACCCAAATTTTCCCAGATTTCATTCAAAGTCTGGCTTTGTTTGCTTTATGCTATAGTTCAGAAATTTCTAGTCTTCACGGAAATCTACCTGGGTTGGATTTTTTTGAATTTTTGTCTTGCCATCGGATTTTCAAATTTAATTGATTTTTTTGGGATCCTTGTCGTTCTACTTTATCATTTTCCCTCTCCTGTGTTGGGATATTCAGTCTTGTGATGCTTTGGCATTTTAGACTTGCTTGGAGTTTTATTTCTTATGTGTATGGGCATTTCATGGCTTGCTCTATGCGTTCATGGTTAAGATTTAGAATTTCATGTCTAGGGCATCGCCATTTCATCTTAGTTGCTTTCGGGTGAGCCTGGAATTCAAGGAAGATTTGTAATGGGTTCAAAATTAATTGGTTCTATGCCTAGGTCCTCAAATTTGTGATCTTCGATCATTTTGAGCGAGGTCGTGTGAGAATGTCAATTTTTCAGGTTTTCTTCCAGCTTCAGGATTTTCCTGTGCTAGCGGATTTCTTTGGTTTTCCTTGTCCTCTATGTTTGCCCAAAAATTTGGAGTTTTGCACGTTCCACGGATTTTCGCTCCCGCTAGATTTTCTCAAATTCTTGTTGCCCCTTCAATTTTTGAAATTTACTGACTGTGGATTGTTTTCGCCAGAATCCACCTGCCTTGGATTTTTCTAGAATTCGTCTCTCGCATGGATTCTGTGGAGGGGTGAAAGTCCTGAACTATGTAGAAATTTTGCATTAACAATTTTTCGTAGAATTTTGATCTTTGCTTGGCTTTATTTGAATTTTGAATATATTATTGGTGACATGCTAATGTTGATCTTCATGTTATAATGGATATTATTGGTGCTGGTTTGTGCTGAGTGTAGGCTGAGTCTAGCATGGAGGTGCACTTGGGATAAGGAGGGAGGCATTTAATATAGGGCTACATTGAAACCTATGCCTTGGTTCAAATTTTATTGAAGATCTCAGGCTGACCTAGATGACTTCTTGCACTTAATGCATATTTATCCTATTTTTAATTCACCTTAGGCCAACCTATTTTGTGGCCATTTATTTATTGTAAACATTAGTTGGGCCGACCTTTTTTTTGGAAAATTGTTATTGTAAATTAGGCCGACATGCTCTGGTGTTTTCTATAAATTTGGCATTCTGCCTAATTTGTAAGGGATAGATAGAGTAGAAAAGATAGATAGTTCTTAGAAGTGAATTAGGTAGTAGAGCAGAGGTAGAAGTTAGTCTAATCTAAGCAAGTGTTGGAACAGAACATTAGAATTGTTGCTAAAATTTGGTGATTCAATACAATTGAAGGACATTGTGATTTTCTGGTGATCTCTTTTATGTTGACTTATCTTGCATGGTTCTTATGATTCTATCTTTTAAATTGCTCAGGGTTATTAGATGTATGTTAGATCTGATTCAATGGTGTTTATGATTTGATGCTTGAAGTGTTTGCAGCGATCCCTAGTCCATAATTTTTGCAGCTAACAGATTGTTAGTTGCTTTGTAAAGTTAGCCTAGACCTTTGTATTCATTGTGCTTAGTTCAACTGTGGATATTTATTCATTTCAATTGTAATTGGGTTATCCTGGATGAATGTTCACAATTTGAAAATATTTAATACCCTAGAAGATTGCATTGTTTCTATGAGATTGTAGATTTATCTTGGTCATGCAGGAATTAGTTTATGAGGGATTGTTCCATTTCAAGTATTTCATCATTTGCATTTTTAATCTTAGGAGTAGTTAAGTTTAGTAATCTCTCTAAAACCCTAATCTTTTCTTATTTCTTTATCATTTGAGTTAGATTTAGGATTGAAGAATCATCATATTTTTAGATCTGATAAATTGAAGATTCAACATTTGCTTGTAGTAAGGTCCCTTTGTGATTACCAACATTTTCACATTTATCACTGAGTTGTTTATGCATTGTCAAGACCTGACATTAGAGACCTTGGGGTTATCTCTTGAGGCTTGCTGATAGAGATTTACATTTCAAGAGAGATATGATTTCATATTATGTCTAAGTTTTTTCTATGCAAAAAAAATCATCAACAGATTGGCGCTAGAAGGAGGGCCTGAATAAACAAGATGGATCAATTTCTATTTGTCGTCTCTCCTAAAAGATTTAAAAGAAGAACCAGATCTACTCCAGGAGAGAAGGAATTTCAAGAATTGCAAGTCCCTACTAGGTCAAGAAGGACCAACAGAAGGGAGGAATCATCATTCACCCAGTCATCTCCATCATCCTCATCTTGATCAAGTTCATCTTCATCTGACTCTAAGGACATCCCCAACCAACAACCTCAGCCTACCATAAATCAGCCATTACCACCCCCACCTCCACCAATGGCTTTCTTAGTGCACAACCCATCTCCCTTATCTTTCAACCATTACAATCCTATGCCCAAGACCCTTGAGCTTTTCTGCTCCAAGCTTCACATTAATGATCCCAAAAGGACTGCAAAGGAGCATATTAAGATTTTTAAAACTACCCTTAAGGATAGGGGAATTAATCATGAGGATGTTGCATGCAGAATTTTCCCATATTCCCTTGGGGATGAGGCATTTTGTTGGTATAACCATCTTCCTATTGGGTCTATCACTACTTGGTTGTAGCTGAAGACTACCTTTTTGTAGAAATTTAAGATCCCAATTAGTGCTAAGGAGTTACTTCTACAGTTTACACGAGTCAAAAGGGAGGCACATGAACCAATAGTGGCTTTCAATAATAAATTTCATATGGCTTATGCTAGGCCACAACCCCCTTATGCTATAGATGATGCCTTTTCTAGGGAGCTTTATTATAAGGTTTTGGATAGTTTAACATCTACTTTCATCAAATGGAAAGCAAACCCTCCTGGTTGGCTATTTGAAGCTTATGATGTGGCTGTTAAAGTAAGTACAAATTTGAGACAGCACTGGTCTGGACCCTTTCCATTAGCCAATCAAATGCCTATGTTGAGTCTGGTCCCTTAGTTACCTGGTCAGTCCTAGAATCAAGCTCCACCCATGTTGAATTACCATCCAAATATGAACCCACATTCTATCATCAACAAGCTAATATACCTAGTTACTTGCAAAGCTCTGAGATATTTAATCAATCCTTGAACCATGGGCTCCATAATGTTTATATGGAGAATTCAGCTGGTATTGTTCCTCCATCAAATAGTGTAGACAAGGAGAGGTTGGACGCACTTACAGAGCTAGTTGAGAAGTTGAACACTGAAGTCACCTACGTTAGGAACTAGAATAGTCAATCCGAGGCAGCCCAAAGGGGGATTCAGTCCAATTATGATCAAAGTAACAGGGATATGATGCCAGCTCAGGGGCAGGGCTTTGATAGAAGACAACATCTTGATAAAGATCATGGAAGGAAGCCACCACTTTAGAATAATGGAGGAGTCCTAACCTCTCTGGATTAGCCAAACAATTAGGAGAAATCTAGTGAAATTTATCTAGAAAAAATGGCTTTGCCAAGATGGTGTAGGCTTCATAATACTAATCAACATTCTAAGTTAGACTGTCAAGAATTCTAGATTGCTGCATCTATTTTCCAACATAAGGTTCAACATGCCAGCAATAGTTCGAGTGGGATGGAGATAGTACCATCTAATCCTTATGACATATAAGTTATGGTGGTGAATCATGTCCCTTTTCCAAGAAGTGAAGAGAATGGACTAGCAGAAGAAGAAGACAAGAGTGTTGAAATAGGGTATGCATATAGTGAAGGATTTGTAGGTCAATCCCTTGGAAATAATGAGGAGAATGACAATGGTCCACTAGATGAAGAAGAGTCTACAATTGAAGAGGTTCAAGCATTCCATCATGTGCCTACTCAATATCTCGTAAGTGTAGGAAAATTTGATGTTGATAAAGGAAGAAGTGTTGAAAATAGTAGGGATGAATTTGTGGTTGGCTCTGAAGATGACTATTCTACCATGGCTGCAAAGACAATAAGAGAGTGTGTGGTAGAAGAACTCAAGAAAGTCAAAGTAAGTCTCTCTGCTCATGAGTTGTTAAGGGATCCTACCATTAAGGGTGTAGTACTAAAGTATCTTGAAAGAGATATGCTTTCTGAACAAAAGGGTGCTTCAGGCCATGTTGATACAAATACTTTTAAGGAGGTATTTCTATCTGAAAAAAGCTTGGAAAATTATGCACTGAAAGTTGACCCTCAAGGATGGGAGACTGAGGAAATCCTCATGTTACATGATATGCCTATTCATAAATCTGACAGAGCTGAAGCATTGGTAGAATTAACAGAGGAGGTACAAGAGAAAGTATGGTTGTCAGATCATGTGCATCAAACTATAAAGAATGAGCTTCCAATAAAGGAATTTCAACAAGCTACTGGCAAATTTCTAGTAGAAGAGTCAACTAGCTTTGGATTTGAGAAATTCATAGAAGTTAACGTTGCGGTAGCTCTAGAGGAGATTAACTTTTCAATATAGGAACTTCAACAACCTGTTGATGAATGTCTTCCAAGATGTGAAGAGAAACTTAATAGAAGAGTTGATATTCTAAGCAGTCACAATCTAGAACCAAAACAAATGCCAATAGGAGAGGAATTCAGGGAGTCCCTTCACTCATCACATTCTATTTTTCCTCTTTCTGTTGATGAATTTAGTAAGGAAAATTCACATATTTCATGTATTAATGACAAGATAGTTGATGTGGTTCATGCTGATGTGCAGGAAAATCCAAATGGTGCTGATAACAACAATGTTGCAGCCATCATTAATGAGCTTGATCATCCTACTTTAGGTGAAGATGTGCTTGAGAATCAGGCTGTGAGGCCTCTTGACAAACATCATGATGGGGAAGTTACTATCCATGATGAGGCTTTTACATTTTCAACATCGACCGCTCATAATGAAATGCAAATAGGTGAAAAGTTCTATGTTTATACTTCTGAAACTGTTCAATTTAATCTTCACCCTGAGTTGTTCATTAAAGATTCTAATTATTTTTTGCATGTTCCGAATGCAAGAGGGATATTGCATCATTAGTTGAGACCCCCTGACGACATAGATATCAGCTCTTCACAAGCGCAAGATGATGAATACCACATTTAGTTTACAATAGTACAAAATCAAGTTATTTCTTTCCTTGCAAAAAATTCTAAAGCTTATCAATTTGATTATGATAGTTTAGGAAATACAACTTGCATATGGATTGATCATGGTTTCAATGAGTTGCCTCAATTACTGATTATTCCTAATTATGAGATTGAATTTGAATGTTGCATTTTTGAGGTTTACTTTGCTAAGTATAAAGATAAATTTGCATTCTTGAGGACTATTACTATTACCTTTGTTGCTTGTCCACATTGATGAACCTATGATGGGGGTGGGTCTCAAATTTCGGACCGTCCGGACAATGAGTAGTTATGAGTCCTTTGTACATAGTTAGGATAGATTGCTTTTAGAATTAGTCTACTTTGGTTAATTTAGGTTTGTTTTTGGGTGTCAGTTTGGTTGTTGCTTTGCTTCTTTGGCTTGGGTTTTCTACTTTCTAGTTGGGGAAGTGTCTTTCCTGTATGGAAAATATTCTTTTGTCTAGGATTGTTTTTAGTATTTCCTTAATGAACTTTAATTATGTGTCTTGAATGGATGGTTGAGGTCTTTGTTATTGTCACACTATCTAAATGTTTGATTTAAAGAGGATGAGTCACTAGTTTGATTTGAATTAGAAGTATTCTAAAATCTTATATCTTTCATACATCTTAAGAATCCTGAAGTTACTGTAGCGTCCTTGTAAGGTCATGGTAGGTGAAAAAATCTTATTTCTGCTTCAACACCACTGTGGTTCTCAGCCCTGAGTGTGAACTTCATCGTTCATAGGTTGAAATGAAAAGTGAAAAGAAAAGAATATCAAAAGAAAAAGAAAAAAATACTAAAAATCAAGTGAATTCAACTTATCAAGGGTATCCAAGTATCTCTACCAGGGCTATGGACGCCTGGCTAGTAGTAGAGCTCTGCTTGGGAGAGTCACAATGATAACCTCGTCAAGGCTATGGACACCTGACTGGCAACAAGGATCTATCCAGGTTGCTTTTGAAGTTAGAATATTTACATAGCCTGCCCTGACTAAGCTTGGTTTCTATAGTGGCTTAAGGAAGGAAA
>VDFB02128228.1:0-32966 GCA_007258455.2 Sequoia sempervirens | reverse complement strand
AAAAAAATTACTTGTAAGTTTTGGTTTCAATGCAAAATGGTGTAGATGGATAATAACATATCTCTCAGGGGAAAAATTTTCAATATTACTTAATGGTTCTCCTACTAGTTTCTTTTGTGCATCACAAGGTGTGAGGCAAGGGGGACCTGCTTTCACCCTTTTTGTTCATAATCATGGGTGAGGTGTTGAGAAAATTCATTATAAGTAAGCATTCTTAGGGTCTTTGGAAAGGGGTACAAATTGAGGATACAAGATTAGTAGTTACATACTCTCTCTTTGTAGATGACATCAGTTTATTTGGAAAATCTACTATTGTAGAAGAAAAGTAGATAAAGGAGGTCTTAGACAAATATACATCAGCTTCAGGACAAAGGATAAATGCATCAAAATCAAAAGTTTACATTTTTAACACATAGGAAGAGGTTGGTAAGAAGATAGTCAGAATTCTTGGCTTCCAACAAGAAGTCTTACCTTGTACTTACCTAGGAATTCCTTTCTTCTCAGGCCCAAACAAAGCAACATACTGGGTAAAATTAATTGATAGATTGAAATAAAGGATATTGCTATGGAAGGCCAGATGGCTATCTTTGTAAGGAAGAATACTTTCGGTAAAAGTAGTCTTATCTTCAATCCCCAATTATTTTCTTGTTGTTCTTAAAGCACCAAGGTCTGTGATATTAGAAATTGAGAAAATTATTAGAATTTTTATTTGGAAAGGTAATATTGATGAACAAAAGAAGGTGCCTCTAATGTCCTTAGAGGCAATGGCACAAGAAAAATGTCAAGGTGGGGCTGAAATTCACAATCTAGTGAGCAGGAATAAAGAATTTGGAGAAAATCTTGTTTGGAAGATATATGTAAATCCAAAAGCTAAATGGTGTAGAATCTTGCAAGCAAAGTATTTGGATAATCACAAATTCTCGCCATTTCTAACCCTCCAAAAGGGTCAACCATGTGGAATTTTATGATCTCTTGTAGAAAAATAATCACTACTTACATCTTGTGGGAGGTAAATAATGGAGAGAGTATTAAGTTTTGGAGTGACTCTTGGAATGGGAACCCTCCTTTACATAATGATACTAACCTATCTCATACAATGGAAGTCTTAAAGCATTTGTGGGGGGAGAAATTTCTAGACTATGTGTAGTTAGTTGAAGCTATGTTAGGCAAAGTGATTTGGAAAAAAATATCAAACCTTTCCCTCTCTTCAGAACAATGTAATGGGTTACAATAAATATTGAATCAACATGTGGTGTTTCTCTCCTCAAAGCTAGAAAAACTTTTGTGGATAGCATCCACTGATGGAAATTATACATTAGACCAAGGGTACAGGACTTTATGTTAGAAACTAGGTCAAATTTCTCTGCAAAGGGCATATTCATTCTATTGGGATAGCAAAATTCTACCCAAGCCTGAGAGTTTTTCTTAGTTGGCACTAAGAAAGATAATTCTAACAAGTGATTGATTGTCAAAGTTGAAAATAGAAGATCCCTTTAAGTGCCCACTGTGTAGTGAGGAATTAGAAGAGGTGAATCATTTGTTTGTTAAATGTAGTTTTGCTTAACAATGTTGGGATTTCGTTTTGAATAATCTCAAATTTCAGACTCCTTTTCCAAAATCTTTATCGGATTTTTTTCAAATTTGGCCGGTTTTATTCAAATCTTCCTTTTTTTTCATGCATTTGGAAAGTGGTCCCATCTTTAGTTTTATGGAATTTATGGTGGGAACATAACTTGCATATTTTTAGGAAAAAAAACATCCTGGGTTGACATAGTAAATGGAAAAATGGAGAAGGAAATCTCTAATTCTATAAATACAAGTGTGCAAAAGCTTAAAGGCCTTAATTCATTCTTTACAAGATAGGATAATTTGATGCTAAATAATTAGAAGAATATAAGGTTTCCATTCCCAAGTAGTCATTTGCAATCAAAGGCGGTGAAAAATGATAGAAATCATGTTAAATGGAAGGAACCTTAAGATGGTTTCATAAAATTGAATTTTGATGGGGCTTCGAGAGGGAACCCAGGGGAATTAGGAGTAGGTGTTTTTCTATGGGATTTAGAGGGAAAGGTGATAGAAATTAGTTCAAATCATCTTTCAAAAGGATCAAATAATCTTGTCGAACCAAAAGCATTACTAGTAGGGTTGGAAATTGCATGGAAGCTTGTTATTTCAAACTTGCATACTGAGGGAGACTCCTTGGTGATCATTAATGCTTGCAAAATAAAATGTATCAAAAATTGGAGTTTACAATATGTTCTTGAAAGGGTTTGGTTTCTATTGGAAAGACTTTAGAGCTACCAAATAAATCATACACATTGAGAAGGTAACAAATTAGTAGATTGCTTAGCAAACATGGGGTGCAATAGTCAAGAAATTTATTTAGCTCGATATATTAGTTGCATTAAAGATTATCCTCAACTAGAGGAAATTATACAACGGGATGCATTAAATCTTGATCAAACTAAGGATTTAAATGAGATTTGAAAACTTTGCATTCTATCTCATGATAGTAAAAAAGGAGGATCGCAATAATAAGCATGAACAACTAACTAAAATCTATAAAATAATTTTCTTAACTAAGCCTCATTGTGCACAAATGGGGTTTGCAATCTATGATAACTTAGAAAGGCAAAGAATTTAATTTGCATACTTGGTAGCTTTGGCAGAGGATACAAACTATATTACATCTAGCTTAGCAACTTGTGTTGCATGCATTTTAAAGCTCTCCCTCCTCCACATGGCAATATTTCCACCTTTCTTGAGATAACATGTGTTGTTTGTAGGTACCTTTTTAGTGATGATAAGACAGGGGTTGGTTCATTCATCATTTTCTAGGCAAACAAGTAGATATGATTTTGCAGACAAGGTTTTCTTGCATGAACAATCCTAATTTAAGGATCATACCATATCTGGAGGCCATTTATTTTAGGGTTTGTGTAATAATTGTGGTATTCAAAGCTTTCATTAAAATTTATGTGGTTGATTGGGGTTGCTCTTTTTTAAATGACACTACACTTCCTTTATCATATATTGCACTATTTGTTGGGTGAGAAGGAGTGGAAATTTTTAGAAATAAGTTGGCAGAGTTTGAAGTGGGTGTGACTACAAGTGTTAAGGTTCAAGTGATAATGGCTTATCAACTATGGAATTTATAAATACATCTCAAATCATAGAAATGGAAGAGATCGTTCAAGCGATATCTGGCATAGGAAGATTTACAAGTCTTGTTTAAACTAAATTACCCGAGGGTGGAAGATTCAGTCCACACAATCATTGGGTATCATGTTATCAGCCCCAAAGCAAGAAGAATTCTTCAACCATCCCAGGTGTTGTCAATATTTCTTTCAAATTTAATGGAATTTTGTCAACCTTTAGGAGATGTTGAGAAAGTAGTAGGGAAGTTTGTGAAATTCCTCAATCAGCGCCAAGTTTTTCAAGAAATCTATGATGGGGTTAAGATGGCCTTTGAATATAACAATGATAATATCTTCTTAAAAGCATTGAATAAAAAATCTTAGTTTATCTATCCAAATATGGAGGCTGCTTTCAAAGAGAAATACTACTCCATCTCTTTCCTCCATTCACATGAATGTGTGTTATCTATCCCTAACCCGATAATGGATCAATTGCTGATGGAAAACTAGGTGTTCTTTAATTTGGGTCTTCATTCATCTCCGAACACAATGGTGGGTCAAGGCATTCACAGGTCAGCACACAAGAGGAAAGTGCAAGATCTAGGTGTAGATCATAATGAATAAAAAGGAAATTTTGAGGAAGGATAGGGAAAAAATTTAGTGGCACAAATGGATGAAGATTAACCTAAAATATAGTTAGGGTCTCATTGAATATCTTGTAATAGCTCTATTTAGGTTTTGGTTCTGATTTTGTAATTCAGGTCTGTATGAAACAAACTGCATGCATAATTTAGATAGTATATGTTATAGTAAGAATAATTATAAAAGAACTCATGCATAATTTAGATAGTCTATGTTATAGTATGGGATGTGTTATGGGGTAGAAAAAAAATTGTTCTTTCTAGAGAACTCATTTAGACAGAATACTGGGTAGTTTGTTTTTTGCTGGATATGATACAATATTATGATAAATCTTATGTAAAGTTTATATATTAATATATATTAAAGGCATATCTTGCCTTTTATCTAAGAAAAAAAATTAACATTGATATCCTAAATTTAGTTGTCATTTTTATTTACAACTATATTAAAAGAGGTAATATATATCAGTGTTTTGATAAAGGGTAAAACGGGTTTTACAGGGACCCGAAACCACAAAGTATTACAACAAAATAGATAGGAAAGAAAAGTTCAACAAAAACAACCAGCTGCATAAAGGGACAAAACTAGAATAAACTGCAGCAACCCGCAAAGACCAGGAAGGTCAAAAAGCCAGCAAAAAGGCCAACAAAAAACCGGCAGCAATTAACCCAAAGTTTTTAGGACAGACTCAGTCTCTGCCTCCAAATTCTTCATCTCATAAACACCCTTCTTAAATGTTTGAATCATCTGCGGAGTGGGGGGAGCCTTCCTCTTCAAATTGGCCCTAGTTCTCTTAGAGATGCCAGCATTCTCCTCTTGGTTTCTTTCATTGGTATCCTCCAGGTCAACCACCAAAGATCCCTGTTGGGCTTTATCCAGTTTCTCGGTCATGGCATTGATGATTATGGCGTTGTGTATGGCCATATGATTGTTTTGCTTACCAATGATTTTAAGAGTATTTTTCATTTTTTCCATCTCAATTTCAATGTTTTTGTTTTTGCCAACATGGTTCTGAGTGTCATTGCTGAGACTGTGATCTCTTCGTTTCACATCTGTTTTTTCAATCACCGCAACCTTGGCTCCCAACTCTTCCAGCTTACTTTGCAGGGCCCAGTTTTTTATCTTTAGCTCATTAATTTCATTGAAAGTCCATTTCGAGAGTTTGAAATGGGTATCAACATTATTTCTCGCTAAATTCAAAACATCCACAGAGGAATCCCTATCAGTGTTGAGACAAGTTTTCTCAGGGATAGGAGTGACAGGGGACCCAATTTTAGTGATTCTATCCATAGACGGGTCAGCATAGGGCTCAGTATTATTCGCACCAGACGCCTCAGAGTCAGGGGAATCTTCGGAGTACGAAACAAGGTTTTTAGCCTTAGGATTCTTATCAATAAGGGAGGGGCTTTCCAGCTCGGGCACAACACAACCTTTAATAGTAAGTGGGTTAGGGTTTTTCTTGCCCGAATGGGCAGCAGGTAGACTAAGGATAGTTCTAGCCGGACTGGAATTGGGCAAAAATCCCGAGTCGCTAGGTTCAGTATCATCATCCTCAGAGTCAGGGGAGGCTTCAAGATTAGCAGGGACTGACATATTTTGGTAATGCTCTACGATTAATCTAATCAGGCCAGTATGCAAAATAGGGAATCTTCTAGGGTTTTTTTTGTGGTCAACCAGACTTTTCCTCAAATAGCAGCAAAGAAAGTAGGGGAGAGAAACCCTTACCTTGTAGCGGAAATGGTTGAGCAGGGCAAAGTGATAGCCGTAGACCTTGGTGAAACGACCATCCATAGTTATGTACTCCATGATGACCCGAAGGACTTTTCTCCACAGGGCTTTTATGGTGTCGGCATCAAAGTAGCTGCTAGCAATTTTAACCAGTTTCATCTTTTCTTTCTCTTTTTTAGGAAATTTGACAACGGCATTGTTGGAGAAAACCCTATCCTTGAAAAACTTTTTCCCTTCAGTCGACATTCCCGTCACTTTAGCTATCAGGTTTTCGTTGAGCTCGACATTCCTACCAAAAAGGGTAAGATTCCCATTGTCCCAATTTTTCTCAAAAAGATCTGTAGCCTCTTGACTGGAGCCATGGAGCTTCTCCAAGAACGGAAGTAACCCCCCGCTTTTAATTTTATTTCAAGCCTTAACATTTCTTGTGTGAATCTCATAGCTGTCCGGCTCAGTTATTTTCCTGTCTCCACCCATCTTAGCAAACACAGTGGGGCATCCCAACACAATATCTTTACTAAAACTAGTCCCGCTAAATCTAAGAACCCACAAAGCGTGCCAACCCACCTTGCAGACTAAGCAAATAAGCTCGGTCCCATATGATCTAATGATTGTGATGTGATAACTCCATCCTGTCCTCATTAAAGAGATGATATGCATTTTGTCCATGTGATTTATCATAATTCAATAAGGCATGGACATTGACACTTAGATCATTAAAGTTTAGCCAAGTGCTCTGATCATTACTCCTAACCCCTTCATTTGCAAAAAAATCCGCCACCGCATTACCTTCTCTATAGGCATGTGAAATTTTGATTTTGTTGAACTTAGTAAGAATCGAGGTGGCATCATCAATCCAAGATTTAATTGTCCACGAGGGGGGGGACTTGCCACAAAGATAGTCAATAATATTTTTGGAATCACCTTCGAGCCAGAGATTTTTAAAATTAAGACTATGGGCTAAATTTATTATGTGAAAAGCGCCAGCAGCCTCAGCCAAGTGATTGGTTTGGGACCCAAGAGGAGTGGCTGTAGCACCAAGAAAGTTGCCAAAGGAGTCCCTTATGACTCCACCACAGCTCGCTGCCCCCAGATTACCTTTAGCTACTCCATCAAAGTTAGCTTTGACCCATCCATTATGCGGGAAAGACCAACGAACATCCTCTCTATCCTTCTTGGCTTTTTTAGGGGCACAAGGAAAATCGAGACTAATATTCCATTCCTTTGCAACTATAAGGTCATAAGATGATTGAGCTGCTTTCTCAGAATTACTAACCTTCTGGGGGATGGCATTGACATTCTCTTTCAAGAATCTGATAATTCTATCAAAAACAATATCCACTGAAGCTTCTTTGTCTCTGTAAATTCTATTGTTGCGTTCTTTCCAAAGACCCCAAGCAACATGAGGGAAAGAGAAGTCCCATAGAAAATTGAGAACATGATTATGAGTCGGAGCTTTCCATTGGAGGAAAAATTCTTCAACAGACGAAGGAAAAACCAAAGAGAGATGCCAAAAGCTGATAATTTTTTCCCATATTGAGGCAGCAAAAGGACAATGAAGGAACATATGACGCACTAACTTTGCTTCCCTCTTACAAAGAAAACACCTATTAGGTATTTGAAAGCCACGTTTACACAGGTTATCAATCGTGAGCACCTTATTTTGGAGAAGGATCTAGAAAAAAATGTTGATTTTAGGGACCAAATGTTTGAACCAAGCCTTTGACCAAAAGGGAGGAGAGCCTTGGGAAGAAGTAATCCTGCAAAGGTAGATGAAACTAAATAGTTTCCTGAAGGTTCATCGATCCAGACAAGATGATCTTCCAACTGATCAGAGCAGAGTCTAACAGTCAATAAAGATGACTGAATAGGAGCAAGAGCCTGACTGATAAGACACAGATCCACCCATTTTCCATTCACTCTATAGTCTTTCACATAGGATCCAAAATGAGCTTTGCAATTCTCAGCCCACCCACTAAAGGAATCAATTTTTATAAGGGGCTCCTTGAACAACCATCTGTCCTCCCAAAATCTAGTTTGGTTTCCACTTCTGACTTGCCAACCAGTTCCTGAGTCCACAATATTTTTCCCAATGATCAGATTATTCCAGCAGGTAGAACCTCTAGGAAGAAGATGGGAATCCTTTAGAATAATAAGAGAAATTTTTTTCTCTAAATATTTACTAGCTAGGATATCGGTCCATTCACCTGAAGATGAGAAAATTCTCCAAATTTGTTTTGCTAGAAGGATTTTGTTGACCATTCTCATTCTTCTAAGACCTAATCCTCTGGTCTTTTTTGGTCTACACACCAGATCCCATCCAATTAAAGGAAGTATTTTCTTTTCTTCGACACACGACCAGAGGAATATTTTTTGAATATTTTCTATGGCATCCACAAACTTAGCAGGAATCTTGAAGAGGCTCAAAGCATAGATCGACAATTTCTGCAGGGAAGCTTTGAGGAGTTGAAGTTTTCCTGCTTGACTTAGCAGAGAACCTTTCCAGCCAACAATCTTTTTGCTAAACCTCTCAACCAACAAAACCCAAAAGGATTCAGGAGGTTTAAGGCTCAAGGGTAAGCCAAGATAGGTGGCAAGCAAGGAATCCACCCTACAACCAAGGATTCTAGCAATTTTGGTCTGTCTGTGAGCCGGGGTGTTGAAGAAGAACAAATAACTTTTTTGATTATTAATCAGCTGTCTAGACGCTCTCCCATATTTATCAAGCAAAGATTTCAAGGTTTTACCTTCTGAGACCGAGGCTTTACCCAACAACATAGTATCATCAACAAATTGTTGATGAGAGAAAACCATGTTACTTGAGGAAGGGTTGAGACCACGAAGGGATTTGTTGTCAATCATCTTTTTCAGGTTTCTTCCAAGACTCTCAGCCATGATAGTGAATAAAATAGGAGAAATAGGATCACCCTATCTTAGACCTCTGGTACTTTGGAAGAAAGTAGTTGGGGATCCATTAACCATAACAAAAATAGAAGCCGTAGATACAAGTTGTTCCACCATTTGAAGAACCCTGTTGCAAAATCCAAAGGCCTTTAAAATCTTAAATAAGAAAGTCCAGTCAACTCTGTCATAGGCTTTAGATATATCAAGCTTTAACAGAAAGCCTTCAGTCTTAGATTCCACCAAAGAATGGATTTTCTCATGCACAGTAACAATAGAGTCAAGGATTTTTCTACCAGGAATGAAGCCATTCTGTTGAGGTGAGATCAATGAAGGCAAAATAATTAATAATCTGGAAGTCAAAACCTTAGAGATGATTTTATAGATAGAATTACAGAGGCTTATGGGTCTGAAGGCCTCAAAGTTTATCGCTCCAGGATTCTTAGGGATTAGAACCAGGAAGGTGGAATTCAATTCTCTTAGGAGACTTCTGGATCCAAAAAATTCTTTTACAACATTCACCACATCGTCTCCAACAGTCTCCCAGAACCATTAGAAGAAAAACAGAGGGAAACCATCCGGATCCGGAGCTTTACTCCCATCAAAGGAGAAAACAGCCCGCTTGACTTCCTCATTGGTAGGAATAATAGACAACATAGTATTATTTTCTTGGTTGATCACTTTCGATATAGCATCCATTAAATGGTCCTAATCATTTTGGTTAATTTCATCATTCTTAGAAAGAAGGTTTTTAAAGAATGAGACAACATACTTTCTAATATCCTCCTCCTCCTCATACTTAGTTCCATCCACTTCAATTTGAGATATTTTGTTGATAGCTCTGTGTTTTGAGGCCGATAGATGAAAATACCTGGTATTTTTGTCACCTGCAAATAACCATAACGCTCTAGATCTTTGCCTCTAGAAATCCTCCTCCTTTCTAATAATGTCATGCATTTTAATAAGTAACTCATTCTCTTTTTCTTTAGTGTCATTCAAATATCCCTCCTGGATTTTATATTGAATCTCCCCCAGATCCATTTGAAGGTCAGATTTGATCTTAAAGATGTTCCCAAAGGACTCTTTTTTCCATTTTTTCAAGTTACATTTCACTTCCCTTAGTTTTTTAGCTATTCTAAACATAGCAGTGCTAGAAATACTTATATTCCACCATTTCCTAATTTCCTCTTAAAAGCGAGGGATGGGAGATAGCCATTTTTTCCACTCTAAAAGGGATATTTTTCTTCATTTTTGGGTGATCCCATAATAGTGGTTTTCAATTTTTGGCCAAACTAGACACTGAAATTATTATTTTTAACTAAATCTTCACATTCAAGCACCTATAGCGGCTAAACTATGATGAATTTGAAGATGGTGTAAACTAGAGTCTCATCAAATTTTGTCTGTAGATTCTAAAATATTTTCTAAAATTTTGGAATCAAGAGTGCACTCATTTCATCTCCGAAAATTGATTTTTCAGGAAAACAACATTTTTTAAAAAGTGGCCTTACAGGTATAACACATAACTTTTTTTTCTATGAAGGGATAAAATTATAATTATTTCAAATTTAGATTTGTAACTCGATATCTAGTTCTTCCACTTGGTTAGATAGTTTTTTTTTTTTATTGAATATTTTTTTCCTTAATAAAGTTTCAAGGATCAAAACAAAATTACAATTCAGACCTGTGCTTATTTGTATAATCATTAACTTTTTTTGTATATTTCAAAATTCATTTTTCTTTTTTGTTGGATCAAAGACTTCAATATCTAGTGCACTCATATTTTTTAATTTTTTTTTGATAATCTGCTATTTTTCCACATGTGCAGAATAGAGACCTTCATTTCGATGAAAAACCTATGTTTAATAAAATTTAAAACAGTACATAACAAAAACCAAAACATATTAAAATTATATTCATTGGATAGCGTTACGAAAGGGAATACCATAATCATTTGAAATAAATTTTAAATGAATTCATTACGATCCCAAAGCTAAATCCAAAAGTGATTTTTTTATGACTGATGGTACGAGTACATTTATAGGTATGGTTTCAAACTAGCGGGATTCTATCCAAGGGGGTTTGATCTAAGGTAATTTGATCGAACCCTTTTCAATTGGAATGCTTTAAATAGAATTTTTAAGGCTTAAATCGTTATATTTTCTAAAATATGTGATTTCGACTAAAGTCGTTCCTCGAGAATTGTAAACCACTATTGTGGCCGGCCCTTTTTATAGGATCCGCAACAAAACTAATAGGGAAATGATCAGAGCCAATCCTAGAGAGAGCTTTAAGAGAACAGTAATACTCAAAAAACCAGTGATTGGAAACTAAAGATCTATCTAATCTAACCTATATAAGCTCCAACCCCTTTCTGTGATTCGACCAGGTATAGGAAGCTCCATGTAAATCCAGATCAATCAGCCCCTGGTTATCAATGAAACTCTGAAGATCCTCTTTGCTCTCTGCATTGATCTAGGAACCTCAAAAAATTTCTCCATTCATTAAGAGTGTGTTGAAGTCACCCATAATAATCCAAGGCTCTCTATCAAAAATCCTCCTAAAAGTATCCAGCTCCATCCAAAAGGATTTTCTCAGTCCTTTACCATTGGGGGCATAGATATTCAGTTGGATCCAACTGAAACTATCCCTGATATGTGTGAATCTAGTAGCAATATGGTTCGTGCCTTCCAAAATCAGATCCCCTTTGATTATGTGATTATTCCAAAAGGTAGCAATACCTCCAGAAGCACCATTCAAATTGTTTCCATGAGTACTATAGTGCTGGAAAAGTTTCAACTTTTCTACTTTTTCCTTTGACATTTTCGTCTCATGAATAAGAAGAATATCAGGCTTGTGGTCTCTAACAAAATTGCGTAAAACATCCTACTTGTGGGGGCAATTGAGTCCCCTTATATTCCAAGACAATCTTCATGAATTACCAGGGGATTTGAGGCATTCCAGGATGGTTTTCTGAGATCCATCCATAATATCCTGAAAACTGTTATGCTCCCTTGTCCATTTAATAGATTTTTTCCCTCGAGAGTTCTTTGATGCTCCACAGTCTGCCTTTTCTTTTGATCTGGTTGAAATACCACTTGGAGTCTTCCAGTGTTTGTTTTTATTTTTCTTTTTCTTAGATAAGAACTCTTCTTGGCTATCCGTCTCTTTACTAGATTCCCATTCCTTATCAGTTAAGAGCCTTTGTTCCCAGGGTAATGTTTCCATGATACCATTCAAATGAGAAGATGAGAAGTTGCTAGAAAGTTCAAATGAATGGTCTAGGTTTTCGAAAGAATCCTTGACCACATCAAAGGAGTTAGGATCTGTAAAGTGCTCTACTCCCGAAGGAGAAAGACCAACAGAGGAATGGAGAGGGAGAGGGATGTTCAGCTCTAAGGATAGCCCCTAAATAGGAATATCCTCCAAGCCCGGGGTCTCATCATTTTTCACTATTGGGATTAGTTCTTGGGAAAAGGGATTAGCATCTTGGATCAGATTATCTTCCCCCGCCAACTGATCCTCATTGGATTTATTTTCCTTACTAGGTAAAGTCTTCTCAGATCCATATGTTGGGGTACCAGCGGAGCCTCTCCATTATTTTCCATGACCACATCAGCCTCATTAGAGGTACTCTGACCGTTAGATCTTTATTTTCAAGGCTATCACCTCCTGATTTCTTTCACCATACCAATTTCAAAGAACCAGCTGGTTTCTCTTTCTCTTTGGTAGCATTTAAGGGGCATTTGTTAGCCCAGTGCCCAGATTTTCTACATTTGAAACAAGCAAACGGGATGGTTTCAAACTCAATTTCCTGCGCCCAAGAACCCAGTTTTGACTGGATCTCGATCGATGAGGGAAGGTCAGCATTCTGAGAGACCCCTACACATATTCTAGCAAATACCAATCTCTTTCTAGTACTATCATTGAGTCAATAGAAAGGAGCTCTCCAAAGGAGCTCGCAATACCATAAAAAATGTCCTCATTCCAATATTCCAGGGGAAGGCCCAGAAGTCTGACCCAAACTGGGACATTCTCAAAAATGGAGTTGAAAGGTCCAAATTAGAGGACCACTTCTTTAGAGCCAGGGAAGATTTCCCTATAACCCAAGGACCCCCACTTCTAATAGCCAAGATGTCCTCTCTGCAAGTGAATTCAAACGCAAAAAAACCCTTTGGAAGAGCAGCAACTGAAACTTTTCCATTTGTTCTCCATTTATTTTTAATGAACTCCCTGACAACTTCAATGTTTGGTCTAGGGCCCATAAACTTCCCAACCAGGGTTCTTTCCATTAAAGCAATATTATGATCGATTAACAAATCTGGCACAAAATTGCAAACTTACCTTTTTCTGAGATATTTTGCACCAGAGGGAAAGAAGATTTTCCATTAGGTTTTACCCCAAATAGAGAAGTCCAGGGTTTGCGATTACCTCCAATGCCACCAGTGGTCCCCACCGTCTCATTAGCTTTTTCATTTTTTTGACCAGTAGGGGAAACCGCAAGATTAACCCGGAATATCCTTTCCACCCGGTTCCACCAAGATTTTATTTCCGGAGTCCACCTCATCCTGATCATCCTTACCTTGATTCTTACTCGAAATCAACTCCTGATTCGCCTGAGATCTCGTTGATCTTGCTCCCCTTCGTTTCCATGCTTGAATTTTCAAAATCCCTCTTTTCCCGCATTGCCCACGCTCGTGTGCCTCCATCTATGTTTTTAATATTTATCAATTCTTTAACCTTTGTATAATATTAATATATATGAATGCTAAACTTGATGTTCTTTTAGTTGATGTTATTAAACATAAATTTTATATTTTCCTCCTAGAGAAAGAAAGTGATTCAAACATCCTTCACAAGTTGAGCATAGAATTGTAAGAAAAGGTACAAAAAGTGGCTTTGTTGGAAAACCAAAGTTTTAAAAATGACATAAACAATACAAACAATCTTATAGAAAAAAATTAACAAGATTTAAAGAAAAATATTATTTGGCCATTGAATCAAATGGCTACAAATATTGGTGGAAAGATAATCAAATACCTAGCTAAGGAATTTTTTCAAGAGGATTTGGTGCATGATATCTTTGAAATGATACTAATTGCTCAAACTAAATTAGAGGAAAAAAGTGAGCTCAATAGTTCTCTTAAGAGAAAAAATGGGGGGAACCTAAATAGTTAAAGACATAGTTGAGGAGACTATAAGTAGGATTTAATCTTCCTTAGATGAAGTTTTGAGAATGAAGAGAGCCTCCTATGCTCTTTGGAGGAAATGAATATTCTTTCCAAGAAAATTAGGGGCATACATACCCCTAACTAATAGTACTTAGTGATGAATTAATTAGACAATGGAAACTATGACATAATCCCTCTACAAGAAACAAAATCCTCAAGTAATCAAGGGAATGTCATTTTCCAATACTAGCTAAAATGTAATTTTCTATTTTTTTAATCCAAATGTGTTTTAGGAGGGCTATATCACTTATGGTGTTTTCTAAGCTCAATTCTTATCCATTAAGATATTATTTTTTTATTCTAGGGGAATATTTCAATGTTCTAACAAACCAAGAAGAAAAATTAAGTGATATTATACCTCAGGGTATGTGCAGGATCATGATGGGCCAAAAAGTGGCAATATGATGGGTATGTGGTTGACAACTTTTTTAAATTGATGAAATGAAAAGAGGTTTTTAAAGGAGATTCTTAGCTTTCCACCAATATAAATTATGCTTTACTTTGAATTTAATAAGTAATTATTATTCATTTTCTATTTGAATTATGACTAAAGTTTTGATTGATAGGCTGATTGAAAAACATCTATAGCTTTCAAAAGCGGTATCATATTTTTTTGAATCAAAACATGTGTCACATTCTATGCTTCACATACTATAGGATTAAAAAATAAAATTGAATTTCATGAAGTTTTGACCAAGTTAAGGTGGTTAGACATCCACGAGTTTTATATTTTTTAAAAGTTGTAATAAAAAATTCATAATTAATTTTTACTTGGACAAAATTACAAAAAGTATGCATCACATTGGGACATGAGTCACTCTACTTATATCTAAAATCTTATAAAAAAATATTATTATTATTTTATTGTGGTTAGAATTGGTTAGAAAAGACACCTACTTATTTTTTTTCCCAGAAATTTAAGTACTTCTACATTGAAATTTCAAATTTTCACCAGATAGATTTAAAAAAAAACAAACCTAGTAGTTTAGAAACTACATTCAATTTTCTACAAAATCTATTCTTACATATTTTTGAAATAATATAGATAACTTATTTAAATTTTTATGTCAAGTTGCCTAACTCTGATTTTTCTAATTTTTTTGCCACTTAAGGGCCTGTTTTTCCCATGATGATCCTGCATATACCCCTCAACCAAAAGTGGTAAAATATTTCAAAGACTTATCAATTCAAATCATCTTGTTGGCTTTGTTTTAAAAAATGGAAAGTTCACATGAACCAACTAGAGAAAGGGATTCCACCTCATTATTGAAAAACCAAACTAATTCCTCCTTTCTTGAAAGTGCATTTTCAATTCATTGATTTTTCTAAGCAAAGCTATCCTCTTAATAGGTTTTGACAATTTTCTAATTTTTATTGATTTCTTTGAAGATAAAGCACCCAAAAACTACCCCTTTAAGTTTGTTTCAATGTGACTTGGAGGAAAAAAATCATCTATAATATAGATAACACTAGTGCAGTAATAATCCTTTTAATCCAAGATGAAGAATGTTCCATATTTGTAATAAATTATTTAGTATGTGAAATTAGAATTCAGGAAGAGGAACAAAGAGAATTTTAATAAAATATTTCAGTTTTGACTATAATGATTGCTATGTAACCTAAAAATTCATATTATCAAATATGGAATGAATAGAAAAAGATTCAAGCAAGAAAGAAACCTCAAAGAAGGCCCCTAATAAGCTAAGAGAACACAACAAGGACACAAATTTTTCTTTTCCTTAACAAAATGTAGGGAACTATCAAACACGAGCTTGAGTATTTGATCCTTCTAAGGCCTACTCATAAAAAATAAAATAAGTTGTTTCCTAATTAGAAAAATTACTTTCTAACTCATATGAAATTAAGAAAAAAACTCCTAATATTTGATAGACAACATTCCTTCAAACCAAAATGAATTACTAATGGAAAGTTTCACTTTGGAGGAAATAAAGGTAGTATTATTCTCCATTCTCAATGATAACACTACTAGGCCCAATGGTTTTGAATGCTTTACAATTTTTTTTAAAATATTGGGATTATCTATGAAGGTACATATGACTAGCACTCAAAAAATATTGAAGGAAAAAATATTCTCAAAGAATTGAATATTTCCTTTTTATTCTTAATTAGGCTAAAAATAAAATTCATCTTCTTTTGATGAATTCAAGCTAGTCTTCTAATGCAACACAATCTATTAAATTTTCTCCAAATCTATTTCTAATAGTTTGGGATCCTTCATCTACCATTTAATTTCAAAAAATCAAGGCATCTTCCATTTGGTTTCAAAAGAACAACACAACTTCATCCTTGAGAGAAAACCTTCTAAATGGATTTTAGCTGCAAATAAAAATATTCACTCCATCCAAACTAGTAAGAAAATCATGATGGTCAATAAACTATACTTGATTAAATCTTATGATAGGGTAAGCTAGGAATTTTTAATCCTAGTTCTCAAAATGTATGGTGTCCTCAATTAATGGTGCAAATAGATATATCTTGTATATCTAGGATTAGGTATTTGGTAGTAATCAATGGTATTGAAGTAGTTTTATTGAAACCATCACAATGTATTAGGTAAGGAGTATCTTTCTCTTTTTTTGTTCATATCAATAGTATAATCCCTTAGTAATAACAATTTTGGGAGAAAAATGATATAACAAATTACTAATTAGAACCATGCACACAAAACCATTTCCAAAATCTAACACCTAGCCTAATCAAGAGTTCCTCAAAGAGAAATTGTTACATTTGAATTCTTATTCTTGAAATTACTTATGTGAGTGTTTTATTTGAAATGGAGCTACATACAATTTGTTTGTTGTGTTTGTTAGGATTTGTATAGTTTTCGATAGAAGTTGTGAATCTTATTCAGGTCCCGAATCTCCACTTTTGGAGTCATGAATTTATAGTTTAAATTAATGATGTAAGGTTTGATTCAGCCAACAAAGGTCATACTTGATAGGCCGCAAGCCTATTGTAGATATTGTTGTTTTCCGAAGAATTTTTTCTTGAAGTAAAGGTCACATGGACCTCCACAAAGACCATGATCTATACTAGTAGATTTTTAAATCAATTATTGTTAAGTTGATTATGAGAAGGAAATCTCTATCTTGTTTTTGTAGGCACAAGGAGACCATGACCAACACCTCTAGGATTTCCATGCTCAACATCCTTTCTATGATAATGGCTATTGGATTGCACCACCTCCTCAAACAAGGCATGACCAAGGGAAGCATTCACATTAGTATGTACTTGTTCAAGAGTTGTGCTCTCTCACATGTAGAAACCAACAACTCTATGAGAGGAATTTTATAGAAGAAGGCACCCTACCACAATGAAATGAGGATAGGACTCCTCATTCATGGAGTGGTGGAAAGTTTCCTATCAACAATGTATGAAGAGGTGTCAAAAGTAAGTTGACATCTTGTAGGAAACCTATCTATATTGACACCTCATGCAAAAGGGTCAATGGGACATCTAACTAGGCTTAAGTAATCCTAAGAGTATACAATGTGCAGTATATACACTAACACCCACTCTTAAGCATAGTTTATGTGGGCATGAATGAAATGGGTCCTAGTTACTAGCTTTGGGAGGTACCCATGTACAATGAAAAATAAATCTAGGTCTCATCCATGAAGCCTAATAAGGTATCTATGTGCATGCCATTTCTCTAAAAATGGAGTAAGATAGAAAACCCAATGGGAAAAAGTTATTGTTCAAAAAGAGAGAAGATTGGGAGAGGACTAGAAAGCCCCCCCAAGGATGATTTTGTTGCTAATGTAGACTACATGTCAACAAGATCTCATAGATGAATGACTTTTCTCTTAGTAAAGGGTCTGGTGAAGATGTCAGCAACCTCCTCTAAAGACCGATAAAAGACTAAGTCAATGATTTGACCATGAATCAACTCTCAAATATAATGCATATGAATCTCTATGTGTTTTTTTTGCTAATGTAAAACCAAATTCTTGCATATCTGAATGGTGGTCTAGTTGTCACAATAGATGACTGTGGACTACTTGAAAGGAATACCAAACTCAAAAAGAATGCCCTAAATCCATATAGCCTTAGTAGATGAGTTAACAACCCCCATAAACTCTACTTTTTTGGATGATATAATAATAGCATTTTGTTTCTTACTAGACCAAATGATAAAACCCAAACCAAGTGAAAATTTGTAACTTGAAGTGGACTTTTGATACTTAGTGTCACCAACCCAATCTCACTATGTAAAACAAAGCAAGTAAAATGATGAGCCAACTCTATTATGAGTCCCAAACCCAAGAGTACCATCAAGGTAATGAAGGATCCTCTTAGCTACTTTCTAATGCAACTCATAAGGTTCCTACATAAATATCAAAACCATGCCTACTACATAGGAAATATCTTTCCTGGTATGAGTCAATTATATAATACTACCAACAAGTTTTCGATACAATGTAACATCAACCAATGATGTAGTATAGGAAGTCACAAGATTGACTCCAAATAAAAAGAGAGTTAGAGATGGTTTGCAAGAATTCATGTGAAATCATTCGAGTAGATCAAGAGTATACTTAGGTTGTGTAAGAGTGATCCCTAAAGTAGACTATGAAATATTAATACAAGGAAGTAGTGCAATAAACCAAAGTTTTTCATGTCATGTATCTATCTTTAAGTTACATCTTTATTTCTACAATGGCAGATGAAGTAATCCCAATAATCAAAAGATCATCAAAATATAGAACTAGTATCAAAAGTGAATCATCCTATCGCAATAGATACACATTAGGATTTGAAGATAGGAGGTAGGAATCCATCTTGTGATACCAAGCCCTAGGGGCTTGTTTGATGTTGTAGAGAGATTTCCTAAGTCTAAAAACTAAGGATGAATCCTAAACACACCTTGGTGGTTGGTCCATGTAGATTTCCTCCTTAAGGTATCTATAAATAAATGCAATCTTCACATCCATCTAATGTACATCCCATCCATATGCTATGGCTATAGCTAGTGTGAGTCAAATTGAATTAATCTTAGCAATTGGTGCAAAGTTTTTTGTTTAGTCAATTCCTACAACTTGTGAAAATCCTTTGAAAATCAAGGGTGATCCCATAATAGTGGTTTTACAATTTTTTAAGCGGACGAAATTATTGTTTTTAACTAAATATTCACATTAGGGCACCTAGGCTAAACTGTGAGGAATTTGAAGATGGTGCAAACTAGAGTCTCATCAAATTTTTTCTTTAGATTCTAAAATATATTTTTTTCAAAATTTTGGAATCAAATTGCATATTTTCTATCTCCCACGAAAATTGATTTTTTCAAAAAACAACATTTTTAAGAAGTGGCGAGCACCCATTATAGCATAAATTTTTTCCATGAAGGATAAAATTCTAATTCCTTAAAATTTAGATTTGTAACTTTGATATCTAGTGCTTCCACTTGGTTAGATAGTTTTTATTGAATATTTTTTTCCTTAATCAAGTTTCAAAGTCAAGCGAATTACAATTCTGACTGTCCATTTAAATCGTAAATTTTTTGTATATGTCAAAATTTTATTTTATTTTTTTGTTGGATCAAGGACTTCAATATCTGGTGCACTCATATTTTTTAATTTTTTTTGATAATCTTCTATATTTCCACATGTGAAGAACAAAGAAATTCATTTTCGATGAAAAACCTATGTTTAATAAAACTTAAAAAACAAATACATAACAAAACCAAAACATATTAAAATTATATTCATTTGATAGCTTGTTTGAGAATACCATAGTCATTTGAAATAAATTTTAAATGAATTCATTTGATCCCCCAAAAGCTAAATCAAAAGTATTTTTTATCAGCATTTTGATAGGTGTAAAGGAGACGCATTTATAGGTATGGTTTAAAACTAGCGAGGTTCTATCCAAGGGGGTTTGATCTAAGGTGATTTGGTCAAACCCTCTTCAATTGGAATCCTTAAAATGGAACTTTTTAAGGCTTAAATCATTATATTTTCTAAAAATATGTGATTTCAGCTAAAATTCGTTCCTCTAGGAATTGTAAACCACTATTATGACAACACCCTCAACCATGCTTTGTACTTATCAACTTACCCATCTGGTGCAAATTTAGTTCGATATATCCAGCTACATCAAATTTTCTTCCTTCCCTTAGGAAGGGAAGTCAAATTCTAAGTGTGATTTATAATAAAGGAATCATATTCATCATCCATAGCAATATCCCACTCTTGTATGCATTATTCCTCTCTTAATGTTTATAGATAAAAAATTGAAGCAAAGAAGGCATGTGGTCCCCTGAAAATATTCCTAAATTTTTCAATCATTTGTTGAATCTTCTACCCTTGTACCAACCCTATGTAGAGTGTGAGATGTGGGTGAGTCTAGTGCAAAAATATCAACTTCCAATGGAATCCCTAAATTGGATGAAGATGAACCCTCATCACCATCGTCATTGTGAGAACTAATAAAATAATAAGATAATAAACTAGGAATCTAATAAGAATGATCTAAATCATTAGTACTATAATCAGGATCTGGTGAGTCAACAATATGTTGAGAAGTGTTGAGTATAGTTTTAAGAGATGTTTCTTGAAACTTAACACTTCTCTCAATAAACAACTTATGTGTGGTAGGGTGGAATAGGAAATAGACTTTTATACCATCTAGATATCCAACAAAGATGCAAGGTGTGGATTGTCAATCCATAGCCTTGTGATGCTCTTTTAGAATTCATGCCATGGCATGAGAGCCAAAAATTGTGAAATGATCAACTGATGGTTTCCATCCTTTCAAGCTTCAAAGGGTGTGATGTCCTTCAAGGCTTTTTCTGAAGTTATATTTTTTTTGTTTGGAAACACCATTTTGTTGCGGAGAATAAGGAACTATGTGCTATAGATCTATCCCCTCTGATATACAAAAGTGCTCAAAATGGTTGTTGACATACTCATCCCCATTATTTGTTCAAAGAACCTTGATGACTTTCCTTGATTGGTTTTTGGAAAGATCTTTGAAATATTGGAAACATTCAAACAATTGATTTTTTCCTACAGAAGTAGACCCATGTAAAACATGAGAAATCATCAATAGAGGTGAGAACATATCTATCCTTTTTAAAATATGGATGGGGAATAACCCTTAAAACATCAAGTTATGTACTGTGAATTTTTTCTTCTGGGTGTTTTCCAAGTTCGCAACCTTCAAAAAGCCCTTTAGAAAATTTAACCTTAGGTAATCCCTTGACCATATTATGTTGACATAGTTGCTCAAGATAGTGGTAGTGAAGATTGCCAAACCGCCCATGCCATAGTTTGCTAACTTCATCTGACTGAGTTAGTAGTTCTTTTGGAGAAATATCCTTGGAAAAACTAGAGAAGGTTTATAATTTGGATCGTTGATTTGCCTCTCCTATTGCTACCAAATTGTTTCTTTGAAATTCTCTTATCTCAACTGAATTTTGAGAGAACTTTACTCTCATTCCCTTCCCTAAATGAGTTATTTGATACACTAAAAGGAGATTAATTGATAGTGAAGGTACACTTAGAACATTTAGAAATGTTCCTCCTTCAAATTCAACAGACCCTCTCCCTTTTACCGATGTTGGAGTATCATCACCTAAGGTAATTGTGGACATACTTTGTAGCTCTAAGAATAGAAATACAACCTATGAAAAACCCATATAGTGTGAAGCACCAGAGTCTATAATCCATGATGGAAATATATATTTTATAGAAACTAAGGATTTTTCCTTTGATTTCTCTGTGTCCTTAGTATTTTCTTGAGTTGATGAAGATGCCTTGATAGAATTAGGTAGCCCTATTTTATTAATTTTGAAAATTTGTTGTAGAGCATCAATTTATTTCTTCATGCATTGATGTTCATCATGTCCAAGACTTTTACAAAAGGAACATTCAAATCCATTATTACTTTAATAGTTTTTGGAGTTGACAATATTTACTTTTTTCTTAACTTCCTTATCATTTTTAGTGTTCTTCTTTTCCCTTTTTGAGGCTTGATGTGTTTCATTCCCTACAAATAGGGCTTGAGATTTTGTAGACTTCAAACTAGTCATTTGAATTAACTTCTCTTCCTCCCTTGTGATATCAATAATAAAGTTATCAATTGTGGGAAACTACCATGAGACTCCAAGAGCTCATTAATTAGAGTAGAAAGTTGATACAAACATAGAAAATTCTAGGCCTAATTGTTGAACACCTAGAATATTGAGAGGGGGGGAGGTGAATTAGTATTTCCTAAAATTCATTAACTTAAAATGAATTTCACATCTCATTAAATGTGTAGTAATGGAAAGAAACATTAAAAGCATGCATCACATCAATAGAAACAAGAACATTTGGTTTTACATGGAAAACCCAAAAATGGAAAAACCACAGTGAGGATTAGCTCACAATATATTATAATTAGTTACAATGTTTGATGCAGAGTGGTGGACTCACTGTCCAAAAAGAGTGGCTCACTACTGATGGCTCACTTCTAAAGGGCTCATTTCCTAGAATAGAAATGAATAGAAGAAAGGGTACCTCACTGCCAATGATGAATTGCTAACAATGCATCTAATATATGCTAAAGATACAATTCCACTTAAGCTCAAAAAATTGACTTAACACGCTTCATACTTCACCACAACTATGATTCACACTTCTCTTTGTGTTAGATCTCGTACAAACACTTTTCACCACCTTCACACAATGAATCAACCTTGTATATATATCACAACAACCCAAAAGATTAATTAGGTAGGCCTAATTAGATGTACCTTGCACCACATAACCTATCAGATGAAAACATCAACATACATGGCTTGAAGAAAGAACCAAAACATGTAACACATTAAAATAGGACAGCATGACCTATAATTTCTCCCATAAATTCACTCCATACACAACTCAAGTCTGTACGACCCCAAAATACTTAGGTCGACACTAGATAAGAAAACTAGTGAAGTAATATCTGAATGAACCAATTGTTCATCCACACCTTGACACACAGACCACCAAAACACTTGCCACTTGGAGTCGACACATTTCTAAAATCTATAAACACTTCCAAAAATACACATAACATAATATTCATCTGCAGTGGAATGCAAATAATTCCAACACACACTCTACACCAATAACTCTATCATAATTTAGCTAATACTTTGTCAACAATATCTTTGACTGTGAAAGACATCAAGTCATGAAAATCTAGATTTAGACTCTTCCAACCTGCATCACTATTACCTAAAAACTAGATGTAATGATGAATATAGGGTTCCACCTTTTTGTAAGATGGAACACATAAGAGGAATGAGACCCTTCCTATTTCACAACCATTACACTCAAGGAAACCCTAGAGATCTCAATCCAAAGATGAAAAGGAGAAAGAGATCTGCAATAGGGATATCCTAGGGTATGACAAATGACTAAAGAGGGGTTCACCACCAAGCTAGGGATTGGAAAGACTAGTGACATTCAAGATCTAATGTTAAAACCTAATGCAATGCAAAACTTCACTAAATGACCTAGAAATGCATGTAAATCAGAACAGATAGCTAAGAAATCAGAGATGTGCACCTAAAATTTTGCAAGAGCTTGATTGAAGATATAAATTGGTGAATATGCTAAAAGTAATGCCTATTGGGCCTCATACACTAGTGTGGGTGATTTAGTCCTAGATTAGGGTTTATAGGTAGGAACAAAAATCTGGAAAAGACAATTATGGAACTCCTGAAATCTATAAACTTCATTGTACTGGGGTTTATACACTAGAAGTGGCGTATCATTCTAGTTTGACTTTTCCAAAATATTAGGACCTAAATCTACTCTTCAATCTCTACTCAATCCTCTCAACCCAATTTTTGGATCTAAAATTTTGAATTCTACTCTATAGATGTCTTCCAATTATCTTCTAAACAAGGTAACAACTTGGACAACTTTGCAACTTGACAGCTTCTTTTCCAATCCTTCTCTTCAATATGTATTCAACCTAGATCTACACATCACACACTGAAAGAGAGGAAAAATGTTGTTTTATTAGTAGAAAGAGGATTTCCTTGATCAAACCCTGTGTTGGTAATCAAACCTTGTAGTGAAATCGAGTGAGATAAAGGAATGATGAATGAAAAAAATGTAATTTTGCAACTCACCAAACCCTAGCAATAAAGTGTTGCAAACATGTATGAAGTGGCTCCAATGGATGTAGATCTTGACTCTTGCTTGAGTGTGATAGATCTTGAATTGAATGCTAGCTTGAATCATGAAACCCTACATGAAATTGTTAGCTCAAAAACAAACATGATGCATGATGACTTTGACATGATGCTTGATAATTGAATAATGCTCCAAAAACACTTGATAAAAAAATCTCAAAGGCTCTTGAATGCTCTTGTAAACTCAAATTTTCTATAAGGACACTTATTCAACTTGCTAGGTGTAAAATGAGTGAAATAACCTTGTATTTATACTTGTTTATGCCAAATTTCCAAATATTACAACACTATAAGATGACATTAGATCTAGGAGGATAAAATCCCACCAAGAATTTGATTTTAATTTATGTCTAAGTAATGCAGGACTCATATGCTAGAAGTGATGTATGAGTCCCATTAGGCCAGGCTATGAGACACACTTTTCAAGAAAGGCTTAGAATGATGTGAAATCTATATCAATGCCCCAAAATTAGGTGGGACCATTACACCCAAGGTGGTGTATGAGTCCTGGATCACTAAATCTAGGCCATACAATCCAAAAACACCTTAGTTATGATTGGTTGTTGGTTTATGTTAGGATTATCCTCGAAAAATGCATTAAGGCTCGTGGATGTAAAGTAAGGCCAAATAAGGCATAAAGAATCCCAATTAATAATGAAATCCCTAGATTAGTGTGAAAGTGTGGTACTTTACAACACCTAAAATAAGGTACCATTAAGTCCATTTAGTTTATAAGGGCCCAAGACTAAATGTGAATGTGTTAAACACACTACAACACTAAAGTAAGGCCATGTTGAGATCATTTTAACAAGGAGGGCCTAGAAAAATGCAAAAATGTCAAGGAGTATGTTTTCCATCATTACATCTAGCCCCCAATTTAGTGAGAGGAGGAACTTACTTCAAACTCACACTAAAGTAGACAAACTTTCATCAAGAGGGGTTCAAATGTACCAATGCTAGTTAGAAAGGATGACAACGATCAAGAGGGATGATCAAGTCCCCAAGATCAAGATCCTATGACAAACCAACATAAGTGTAAAAGAACACACATGAAAATAATTTATAAGGAGCAACAACGAGACACAAGCATGCATTTCCAAAGACAAAGAAAAACAAAAAAAGGAGGGTGGATCAATCTTTGACCATTTATCCCACATGTTGTCGATCAAATCTAACTTGTTTGTCCAAAAATTCACACTCACTTTGAGGTAATGGAACTTCAGGTTGTCCATTAGGTGAGTATCCAAAGAGGTGAGACACATACACATGTAGTAGGTATGTGCTCACACACAAGCAAATGGCTATGGGAAAGATATACCTCGGTTAAGATTCCCGTCCAACCAAATCAAAGTTATACCTCTTGGGAACTTTGATAAGGCACCACACAACAATGAACTTCAAGCTTCATGAGGAAAGAAAAGATTTGTATGCTTGGAACTCGTGAACAAACAAGATGGCTCCACATGCATGCAAGGTGTGTTATGCAAGGTGGCCATATAACATAAATTGTAAATGCAAAGTAGTGTCAGGAACATTCAAAGGGAGTATTGCGTCGAGGGATAATCTCGAACATCATCAAAATTCCGGGGATCAGTCATAAAGATCCTGCTTTAAAGGGTTTTCTCAAATTATCATAAAATAAATTACCATGAGGCATGAGTTAAAAGAATAATTCCATTATCTTGATACTCACACTTTAAAGAAATTGCTAAACATGTTGTGACAATTACTTTAAAGTGAAAATAAACACCATGTTGTGAAACAATTTTTTTTTAAGGTAAGAAATGATAAATGCTAACAATCAAAGGGCAAGGGAACTTGGAATCCCTATGCAAAAATGCATTATGTTTCCTGTCTCTAAAGCTGAAAAGGAGGTTGCCTTGCGTCCCCTATGGGAGTCCACAGTTGGTTGAAGGTATATTCTTTAGATATATTTTTAGAGAGCCTAGAACTCTCATCATTCCCCAAATACTCATAGAATTAGAAGAATGACACAAAGAGGGAAAAAAAAAATCCTTTCGGGTTGAAACATGGAAGAGATGTGGATGTCTCAACACCTTGTGTCATCTTCAAAAGGAAAACACAAGACAAGTGAATTGATAAAAGGAAAATATTTTGGGTCAACATTGAAGAGACATGACTGTCTCGATGCCTGGTGTCATACCCAAAAGGAAAACACAAGATGAATAAAAGATAAAGGAAAAGTAAAAATATTTATGACATAGAGAAGAATGTAGGTACAAATAGAGGAATTCCACAAGGAGAGAGAGATACATCAAACAAGACAACACGGGGAATCACATTGCACACATGCAATCACATGGAAAATAAATAATGCAAAAGAATATTAAGGAATGTGTGAGTCAACCTATTAGCAGGTCGTTTGCATCCCAATAGTGTTCTTCATATACAAAAGGTGGAAAACTAACCAAAGGGACAATAGCAAGTGTCAAACTAGGGTTATCACCAAGTTCAACACTCTTCCTAGGAGAATTATTGTTTAAGCTCACAAAAGAGGAAAAAAATGTATTTAATTCATTATGCATGTCATCATCAATTTTAGCAACCTCGTTATCATCATCTAAGTTAATCATGACAAGAGCTCAAATGATCATTTCCAAAGAAGGGTTTGACTCATGTTGTGGTTACACTATAGTATCTTTTTGTTGCGGTGAGGGAGACTCATCGTGCATTGCTTCAGCGAAGTTTGGATCTTGATTTTCTTTGTTTGTTTCTTCATTTAACCTTTGAGAAAGAGCACGATGTCTATGGCTATGCTCTCTAGCACTTCTATTTCTTTTATTATGACTTTCAAGTTGTGTTTGCATAGGATAGGGTTTATCAACCATAGCTTTCTTTTCTTCCCTAAAGAGAGGAACAAAAGGAACCATGGAAAGTTGTTCAAACACTTTCTCTTTAACTTTGTAAACTTGTTTTATGCCAGGAGGTGTGACAGGATTTGTTTGGTTACCTCTTAGTATTTTGTAGGAAATAGGCAAAGGATCTATCTTAGGTTGGTCTTGGTTGTTTTAAATATCTTTAGGTTCAATCATGGTTTCATCAAGGATAGTAATCTCGATTAGAGGTGGAGGAATGTTTTTAAGGGATAGTTTTGCTATGCATTTTTCCTTAAACTTCTGATAGGATTTGATAAAGAAGTCTTCTCGGGGTTTTATAGGTTCCATAGGCTCAGTTCAAAAGAAATCTAATAAAAAGTTTCCATAGAAGAAAAACGGTTAAATCGACTATGATGCATAGTAAATATTTCATTGTCAAAGGGAAACTTTAGGCATTTATGCATGACTGACGGGACAACTTCCATGGAGCATAGCCATGGGTGACCAAGCTTCAAATGGAATCGGTCTAATGTCGAGATGATGGATAATGAGGCATTTAATTTTTTCGTTCCTATTTGTAAAGGAAGGGTGATCAACCCCATCATAGGGAAAGAAAAACCATCATGTGTCTTTATCCATGCTTTTCATTTATCATATGTTTTTTATAGAGTTCATGCACAAGTAAGAATTCCATGGTGATCATTAGTAGGCTTGTCATTGATTCAACCGACTATGTAAAGAGGACCATCAAGTGCATTTCTAATGACATATTTAGATGAGAAAACAATGTAAAGAGACTTTTTAGTTTGGCCCTTATGAGGTTGAGTTTCAATCAACGCAATCAAACATTTTTTAATATTATTCATAGGACCTTGTTCAATGGTATCCTTAGGACTTTATTGAATTTTATCCATGTTCTCATCTTCCATGTCAAAATTCATCACATCATTCTTTGACATTTCACTAGCTTTGAAAAATGAAATATTATGTTTTGGCATGGGGTTGGTGAAGATTTGAAAATTTTGATTAGGAGGGGAAACAGACTTATGTCCTTGATCATTTACACCTACAACTGAAAGATGACCAAAATCAAAGAGGTCTTGCACAAAATGTTTAAGATGCTTGCAATGTTTCGTATCATGTTCATTTTTTCGATGATAATGGAAATAAGCATTCAATTTAAAAATTGGAGGTAAAGGTTTATTAGGATCGAGATTTTTAACAGGAGGAAAGGTAATCATTTTTTATTCTAAAAGTTATGACATTGTGTTATTAAGATCACTTTGTACCTCATTGGAACTGTAATCCAACATATGATTGATTCTATTGTATTAGTTCAAATAGGTTGTCTATCTACCCCTTCTTTCTATCTTTCTTACCTTATGTGGGAAGTTAGTTCAATTGGACAATGATTCCTCTTGGCAGTGAGCCTTTCTATAATATACTATATCTATATATAATATATTGTGAGCTAACCCTCAACATGTTTTTACCTTTTTGGGTTTTCCACGTAAAAATACTCATGTTCATGTGTCATGTGATCTTGTGGATGCTTCACGGTTTCTTTCATTATTGTTATTGGATTTATGTTGGTTATTGGACGACTTATGTTTAATTGGTTTAAAGGAATACTAATTCCCCCCCTCTCAATATTTTGAGTGTTCAACATTGTGTTGTTCTAAGTGGGAAGAAATAACACTAATTTAAGTGTATCACCTTCCCTTCCCCTTTTCATGTGATAATTTCATTCCCTTTTCCTTTGTGATCTAGTAGAATAGGACTAGTGATAGGATTTAATATGCTTGGTTTGACCAACATATCTAGACTTAGTTTAGAAAATGAATTTAACCCTGTATAGAAATTTAACCTAAACTACAAGGTCCCACACCCTAAGATTAGTTTCATTGTGTCATTTGGAATATTGAACATGTTTAGTAGGGTTCAATTTCATGTGACAACAATTCCTTCCTCAAGCCTTATATGAATCAAATTTCTTAAACACTAGTCTTTATAATTGTATGATATTATTAATACTTGATTGGTTTACGTCATATCTCTATATGATTATATAAGTATTTTGTTATTGAATTTGAAAAATTAGAGTGTTTCAATCCATAGTTTTAATAATGGGGAAAAGGATAATTTGAAATATTTTCTTATTTTAGTGAATAAGCCACTATTTAGGAATTGAAAATAGGCAATGGAAAAAAGAGGGGCCAAAATAAGCAACAACTACTTATTGACAAAAACAAAATTTAGCTCCAAAAATTTCTTTCCCTCCTTTCTAAGATTTACCTTCAATCTTTCCCTGAAAATTTTTCCTACATAATTTATTATCAATACTATTAATATAGATTTAGATGACTGGTTTTAAAAATAAATATAAAATATATATGTTCATGAGGCTACGAGCTCCAAAAATAGATCCTTAAAACATTGAGCAATGGTTGCTAGCTAAAATAAACTAAGTAGTCACATGAGACCTTCTCAATTATGTTAACATTTATATATATATATATATATAAACACACTAAAAATAATAAAGTTATGTTGATCATCCATGCTATCTCTTCCCTTCATTTTCAAATAGTCTAATTTCTTTCTAATTTCCATAAATTGTAGTTTGTTAGTTCTTTCATACATTGTTTGCAAAGTTTCCCATTTTTTTTCCTTTAAGGTCCTAAACACGAGGCTTAATCCCTATATTAATTTCTCATAAGATATATGTTCATTCATTCATATCCATTTTATCTCATTTTTAATACTTTCTTTCATCTATATGTTTTTCTTCTATTGTTGGCTCCCTTAAACATTTCGTTTGATGAATTAATTCCATCTCACATTTCTAATTTATGCATTTACAACCATCTAGTTTTTTACTAACCACAATATTAGAGATTTCAAATGAGGTCTTAGATGGTATGAAAATAAAATTCTTATGCGTATAAACACAATGAACTGGATAAATTTTTGGGTTGTAGGGTGCTATGAATCTCTTGCTCAATTAGGGTTTTTCACCTAAAGGAGAGAGATAGACCCCACACAAAATCTATGTGGTTCACTCAGGACTAATGCTAGTATGATTGAAGTATGCCTAAATGAAACAAACTGATAAAATGGATTGATTATTCATGCAAAACCTAAGAAATATGAAGTGTTTGAAAACATAGTGTGCTATGCAAAGATGAACTAGAAACATAAACAAATGAAAACAAAACTTAATGAAACTGAATGGAGTGCACTTGGAGGTAGAATGTTGATCCTGGAAGGTTCTAGAATGTTTCAAAAATTATTGTTGGTTACCACTAGGACTCATTCGCTATAGATGGTGAATTAGTCCTTCTTTTGGTAAATTTTGCTGAAACAAGTTTCGAGGTGCCAAGAACTGAAAACCTCAAAAAACACTTTCTCTAGCCTAACAGTGGGACTCATTTTCCATAGATTGAGAATTATTCCACTTCCAAAAATCTACAAGTTTTTTTAGTCAACTCTATGGGTCCAGATTCAGTAATTCTCCATTCACCGAAGCTGGGTGTGTAGCCTGGCTAAAGAGTCGGAAGAGAAAGATAGGGCAAGAGCGGCAAATGGTATTTTATATGTTGTGATTGGATTAATTATATAAGGGTAATATTATTTATTAAAATGTTAGATTAAATTACATTTAAATATTTATTTATTTAATTTATTTTTAGAAAAAGTTACGAGTTTATTAAATGTTAATTAAATAATAAAATTGTGTTTATTATTTTAACTAATTATCTTGTTGAGGGTAATTGTTAGAATAAATTAAGTAAATTATTTAGATAATGTGCTTTGTAAATAAAAGTTGTAAAAAGCGGAAATTAAAACAAAAAAATATTGAAAATAGAAAAAAAATAATTAAATAAAAGTTTGGAAAAGCTGTGAGAACGAATGAAAACTCGGATCTAAAGGAAAAACTTGCTTTTAAAAAAATATAATTGCTTTTATTTATGATTTTTATGAGCTTTTGAAAGCAATGGGTAATATTTTTTATTTAATGGAAGTTTTTGTGAGTTTGAGGGGGAGAGAGAGAGAGACCATTGGCTCGAGGCAATATCATTAGACTCTGGTCTATCATTTTTGGAGGGTAGCTTGAAATATACCAGGCCGGAGAGTTTCCTCATACCGGGCATTCGCATTTGGTGTCTTTCAGAATCTTCGCACCCCTTTATGTTGGAAGATTAGGGAGGAAGCCAGCAACAAGGAGGGAGGAGCAAGCATCGAATACCTTTTTCTATTATGTAAGGAGAGCTAACGATGGTGTGTAAGGGGAGGAAGGATAGCTTGAGCAGATTCAGGGTAGCTCAGAAGAGTAACAAGGATCTAAACAGGAGTAGCATACCTGTTAGCAAGGTAGCCACTGAATCCTCCTTGAACCCATGCCCAAGGACGAGGTTCCTGCCCATTGACCACCCATCCATCCCATCATCGGCCCGACTCTCACCATCTCCCTCAAACCCCTCAGCCCACGCACACCCCAACTCCCCGCCTGGCAGCACTGGCTGCCGGCCTACGCCAGACGCTTTCCTAGATTGTATGATGATATTATGCCGGAAAGTAGTTGAATGCTCTTCATTCTTGCATACCGATTTATTATGGTGTCTATATCGATTTTTATGTCCATTTAAGACTGTATAGCGGTCATATTTATGTCCAATCTTTGTGTTATCATGGTATTCGCTCTTCCTTGCATTTTAGCTGACATACTGCTCATCATCGGATTTTACCCTTTTCCCTCCATAATGATGCTGCCCTTTGTTGGCTCTGCTCGCCACCTCTGTATTGGATGGCTGCCTCTCAAACCGCCATGGCGTCGTCTAGATGTGCTATACTTGTTGTTTTTTATTCTTTTATGATTATGGTCGATTTCGTAGTTTGTTGGATTACTCGATGGAATTAGGCTGAATTCTATTCACTTGCTTTTAATATTATAGGTTGAATCAGTTTTCCTGTGGTGCAACCAGCGTATCTTGTTGCAGCTAAATATCACTTAGTCGCTGCTTTGAATTGTTCGGACCTTATGCTTGTTTCTGGCAACGAATAAGTTACCTATTACCAAGTAGCTTATGGAGTCTGTGAATGAGCTTTTAACTAATGCTTGGGCTGCGAATCCCTTTGTGTTGGCTATACCTTATACTTGGCATTCAATTTAAAAGCTATTATATTGGTTGCATTTCAATCTGTTGCAAACCCTCATGCAAGGTAGTCAATGTTAGCGCCTCCTCTCCCTCTTCTCTGTGGGGTTGATTATATTGCCAATTTGAAAGGTTTGAACCACCGACCTTATGTTATTGTATTTATTCCTTCTTTTTATTATTGCAAATAAAGTTCAGTGAATAGCATTAATGCTTGAGCATTACTAATATCTCATGTTCCACAGTAATGGATACTCGACCATTCTAATCCTTTCCCTACTTCATCAGCAGTATTTTTCCCTTAATTCATGTTACTGTTGTGTGATCAGCGCTTAGTGCTTTGTGTTGCTGCTTACCCATCCCACACGCCTCTGGGGCATAGCATGCTTTGTTTGGATCAAGGTGAAGTCCCTTCGATTGATTTTAAACCTACTTCTCTGCCATGCGCAACACCTTTAGGCTTGGGTCAAAATACCATTAAGGAGTGCACTGTAGTAATGTGCCATGCTCTTTACAAGAGTTATCAATTTAAGACAAACAAAAAATATATATAGATATATATCACAATTCTTTTACTTTTCCTTTAATTTCTTTATAGATAGTACTATTGTTCAACAACTTTGGCCTTGAGGAAGTTGAGGACCAACGAGCAGATTCCCTATTAGTCGAAGCCGAGAGAAATTACTGTGTCTCTACCTTTAGATCAACTTACATTGATGGCCATGGTTCGTTGCTTTTTTTTTTTCTGCAGTCATTTCCTCATTATCCGAATGTAATGTTTCCTTAGTGGTTCTCAATGCACGATAGGATATAATAAAATGACGAGTTAAATATTCTTTGAAAATTATCATTTTGATTATGTTAGTTTAACTTTATCACTTGATTATGTTAGTAGTATAGTGTACTACTGTTTGGGTAAACATATATTTTGGTTAGTTAGATATTATGTTTTATGTAGCTTCGCTAGTGCATTGGTATATTAATAAAATGAAGTTTTGGGTCGAATAAAAGAGCTTTTAGATAACTATGGAATTAATTAAAAAGGATGAATTGATGTGGAGATTTACTCTTTTGAATCTTTTCTATTGAATGAATTGATATTAGGAATAGAAGTAGAAAGTAACAATTACTAAAATGGT
>VDFB02128227.1:0-18588 GCA_007258455.2 Sequoia sempervirens | reverse complement strand
AACCTTGCATAGTAAAGTGGAGATTTTAACAGTGAGTTTCCTTACCCCCTTGCTGACTTTAAGGGTTTTTCAAATGCTTTTGGTAGTGTTAGACAAGGAAAATGCAATCAGGGAATGACTATCCAAATGAAGTAACAGTGGTAATCATAGGTTCAATGTTTCTTCTTAGCCATTAATATTGTATAATGGAGGTAGTGGATTGCATGTTTGAGCAGTGTTTTGAGACTCACCAAAGATGGGAAAATAGTGAATAATACCTTGTGGACTGTGAAATAGTGTCAATAAGGTTGAAGGATCTTAAGAACTACAATACCATGAAACAATGAGTCTCCTGTAGTAAGTAGATAGTCTATAGGGCATAGTTTGATTTTATAGAAGGATGCTCATGAAAGGAATCTTCAACTGATAGTGAGTGAGTTGTTTGAGATTGCAATTGAGGGTGCAATACCCAGTCTTAAAGGAAGTCAGCAAAGCAGTAAATGTGCAAGAAAATTGAATTATACACAACAAACAATTCACAATGTTATCTTTCATAATGCCTTGAGTTTGAAGACAAAAATCTCATTGTATCTTCATGATGAAAGTAGTGACCTTAATGGTCAATCACTGGCAACCATGATTTTAAAACATGTTATTGTGCTTATGGAGGCAACATTTTAAGCAAGGAAATGACTGGTGCTTTGGAACAATGGCAGGTATGGACTTGCTTTATATGCATACCATGCAGTCTAGCTTAAGACAACGTTCTTAGAAGAGATTGAAGGTGGATTATGGAACTCAAAGTTTACCATGAAAAGGATTAAAACAAAGATTGAGATCCTATTTAAAAGCCACGGTCATGAAGATATTAAAGATGTCACATGCAAAAACCTAGTAGCTGGAGTAATGAATACAGTGCCAAAGAGGATAGTGTGCTAGGGCAGATTTAGGAGGTCTTCACATTATCTAATTAGAGGGAAATACATCATTTTTTTTTAAAATTAAAATAAATCATTCTAAACTGTATATAGGATACATTGATACTTCAAAAGCCTCTAAAGGAATTTGAGATTATGCAAATATATGTCAAGTAACATTCATAAGGTTTAGAAAATCTTGATCACTCTCTAGAATAGCCCATTAAACATGGGTTGTGCTTGAATGCACTACATAATTGATATAACACAACCACTCTGCATATCAACTAGAGTTATAGGCTCTTTATTGCAGCAAGAGGTAATCACTCTTCGATCATGCTATAATTACATCCTAACCGTTAAACTTGAGACAACCTCAATGCACCCAATGATGATTGACACCTACATTATACAACCTGAATTAACTACATTATATGAGTGCTTCCATTTCTATCACAACATAGCCACATTAAACTTGGGTCACATATGAATGCATCTTGTATTTGTTATAGCACAATTGTGCCACATGACCAATAGAGTTATGGATCACATAATTACTACAAGAATTGCTCGACAGATCTTATGGTGATTCCACACAACAAAATCTGGACATGAAATTCTCAAAACCCTTAACCTCTAAAAATGAAATCTGATGAGATGTTGCTTTAAAATATGATTTTCAAACCTAGAACTACAAATCTGACTTCACAACTGAATTCTACAAAAAGACAATGACTACCCTCAACCTGGAGATATCTTCTTGAATTTTTTCTGATTTTTCCCAAGAAAATCGTCCTTAGTTCTCCACAAACTGCCTCAAGTAGAGCAAAACACTGTCGCAATAAATCAGGCGCGAACTCACTTTTCTTTATGTCGGCCACAATTTGATTTTTTATTTTTCATGTTTGTCAAAAATTTGACAAAAATAATAGTCGACATTTCGACGAACCCGAGGTTTGTCAAAATTTTGACAAACATCGAGGATAAACTTTCAAAAAATTGGAAATTACACATCAAATTTTACAAGCACCCGACGAACATCGAATTTTACATATTTCATCAGACAGTTTCGTCGTATTTTGCAATCAAATGTATTAGTGATTAATTAATATTTCAATAACAAGTGTTATAAGTTCAAAAGTTGAGATTGATAATTACATTTAAAATAAATGCATATAGTTTTAAATAACAAATAAAGGTACTTAACTTTTGGTTTGACGTTATTTTTACTTTGCGAGGTATTTTCAATTGATTTACCACTCCATTAGATGATTATAAATTATTGGCCACTAAAATTTTATTTGATTATAAGGAGCACTTTTTGGACTATGTTCTACCTCATAAAATTTTATAATTGATTACATGACTATAGATTGAACACTTTGGTGTAGATCCAAACATTATCTACATTCTTAACTATTATGAATTGAAGGTTTGAAACCTACTTGCCATGACTTTTATAACTTGTATAAAAGTAGTGATGTGGATAATGGAGTTTGGTAAACCAAGAATGTTTCTCCCTTTTTTCAAACTTTTGTTGGGTCCCAAAATAGCCACTCTACAATCTTACAACTCTTCTTACCTTAAAGGCCAAAGAGCTTTTTTCAAGAAGGTAAAACATGGGATCATCAATAGACTTTAAGTAGGGTTAAAATTCAATCGTTGAGATTGTGTAATTTTCTTTGGGCTTAGCTAAACCTTGGAGTGTTTACCTAGAGGTAACCTTAAAAATGATTTTTTCTATAACCAAAGATATACAAACATGATAAACCAACTATTGTAGTACCCACATGAAAGTTTTGATCCCAAATTTTGTCACTATCTAACCAGAACTAACCTATCACTAGGACCTTTATAAATTTGATGTGCACATGCATAACATGGTTCAATTAAAATGATTTATTTCAAGGCTTACATAAAATAATCCCTTGGTTATACATTGATCATGAGGTGTATAGAAACCTACTTCTACTCCTAAATTATCGGTTAAATATTTGTTCATTTAAATGAGTATGATTGAATCATTTATTCTCAAGATCAATGCCTATATAATGGGTAACATAGTAATATTTTACAATTATGGAAAATATGATGAAAATTTCCAAGGAGTAATGATAAATGCATTTATGTACACCATACATGTGTTATCATATAACACATCATAATTAATAATTTTTCACTGACTACATAAATTCATGTATAATATGGAAAAGACTATTATAAGGTGTAATGCATTAGAATCTTACTACATTAATCAAATCTAGTATTACACTTATACAATTACAAGAAACATTAGGTCAAGCATGCAAAAAATGATTCACCATTTTCAATTTCTAACAAGCAACCTCCATCGTCAATCCTACAATAGCATGGTCCAGTGCGTGTCATTGAAAAATTAAGAGACACTATCAATAGAGTCACTATATACCTCTCTTCTCCTACCCAGATACACCTATACTTGTATCCATATTCCATATGATAAGATACCGTATCTGGAGTTATTTAGATAGGAACCCATACATGGGCCATATATAAATTCCCAGGTATGATACCATTTTCCATTGGGAGTGTATTTGGTGTATTGTTATTAGTGAAAAGAGGTAAATACTAAAAATAATTGTAACAATAATATTATTTACTAGTTGAAATCAATAATTAACAATTTGAAGTTTGAACACATTAACAACCTATTTTTGTTTGAGGATCTTATTGGAATAGTAAATTGCCTTTGTTACAACACCTAATTGGTCTACTATGAGTCTACTCAATTATGCTTGTATTATTTTGGTGGATAATAATCAAGACTTTATTAGTGTAGCATGACAAATTTTTGGGCTTGAGGCAAACACATTCTTTGTAAATTATTGCATGATGGATGCATGCACTACATTTAACCATGTGAAAATAATGCTCATGCTCATTCTTTTTCTCATGTTCATGGACATTACTATGATTATGGTTATGGTTATGGGGATATTCATGATCATGACCATGGTTGTGGTTATGGTTATTATTGTAATTATACTCATGCCCATGGTTCTCTTGGAAAATACCATGATCATGATCATGATTGCGAAGATTATTTGCATTCCCATTCACATTTGAGTCATTGCAATAGCCATGATGATGATGATGATGAGCGTGACCACATTTCTCTCCTTTCAAGAGAATCATGCAATTGAATGTATGCAATCAAGAAAGTGCATGTGTCTACTAGCACAACCATGCACAAGTAGATATGACCCATGGAAGTAAGCAACACCAATGCAACATTTATGTATATTTTCCTTATTGATTTTCACCCTACTCTCACTACACCAACAATCTTCCTTATGCCATTACACATGAGAGATATGTGTCTAGATTCCATGACTATTGCAGAGCCTTCCACACCCATAGTTAGACCCACATCTATTGTTGCAAATTTCAATGCATCAAAAACATAATCCATGAAAAGAAAAAATAATGACACACAAATCACCAAACCAAAAAAAGAAAAGCAAAGTTCAAAAACTCAATACACCCATCAAAAAAGATAGCCTGAATAGTAATATATAACATGATTGGTAGGAAAAGAAAATATAAAAGAAAGGAAACTTCTTTAGGTTCGGCTATACAATTCAGAGGATGTTTCCCACAAATTCTTCATTTTCTATAGGTGCACAGAAAATTAAAAATTTCAAGAAGTGTAAGAAAAAACCATTACAAGGGGTGGGGGCCCTAGCTCGGTTGGATAAATCTTTCATGTTGTAGGAGTTTGTTCATGAGGTCTAGGCTCCCTCACTCCCTTGGTACTAGAGAGCATGTCGCGCCAGTGCCACCGGTCACGTTAAAAAGTTTACCTGGCGCACTACAGTTTATAGGGGGTCATGCTACCCGATTCCTGCTATCTAAAAAAAAAAAAACCATTACAAAAATTCTATTGGGATTGGACAATAATATGACCATTTTCAAGATATTATAAGAAAATATCTTACAATGAAATTGCACTTCATTGAAAATACAAGGAATGTGATATACCATCAATGAATATTCAAATTCGTAAATATAACTTCTATTTTCACTAGAAGTTAAAACTATTTAGAAGGACGATGTTGGATATGCATAAAAGTATGTAGCTTTAAAATGTAGTATCTTATCTTCCATTTAACATAAGCTAAACCTTCACTCTCTAGATCTTATTTGAAAATAAGCTAAGCCCAAAAGAATAAATTCCACAACCACAAGTATTTTCACTGATAACCTAAAATATAATGTAAAATGTTTTAGCCTATATGTAAGTGGTCTGCTCCAACAAACTTGAGATAAAATTAATCAAAGATGAGTTAAAGGCTAAGATATCATCACCATTAAAATTAATGGAGGATGTACAACGAATATAACTAATTGTTACACCCAAGCAAGGACCAGATAATAAGACATAAAGCTTCAAGTAAATTAATACCAATTATGTTTCTAGTATTAGTTGTACTTTGTAGTGCAACATGCCCTATGTATCATGCAAAATATAAATTCACAAAAACTTATTCAATATCTTTTGACATAAATATATAAGATTTCATGGTTAACATATTTCATCAAAGCACTGCACTATGTACTTTGTGTCATCAAATGACAGAGAGGAAGAGGGATGTGGAAAGAGACCTTTTTTACAACTGAAGTCTTGGTATTCCATGGTCATACATAATTAACATGTATTTTGTCACTTGCTCATTCACATGCAAGATTTTTTGTAATTTGATCAATCACTCTTGTAGTTCAATCAACACCAAAGCATACCAAATCAACATTCAATGAAAAGAGTTAAAACAAAAATTTATCCATCCTTGTCAATTCATCAGATATAGTTTTCAATTAAAATATAAGAATCAAAACTTATGAATTTATGGGAAAGAAAATTACCCTTGGATCCTTCCATGATTAGGGTGTTCCAAAGTACTTACATTATTTCAAAAAGCTTGAAAGAATACTTGCAAAATCCATTTTGGGCATATCATGTGATCATAGAATTCCATGAGAACATATCTTGAGGAATTTTGTCAACCAGTTGGTGTGTTGTGTATGCTTCCACATTTTGTATGCATGTCTACAAGAGTACTTGAAATTACAACATTGTTCGCAACAATGCACTTTCAATTATGTTTTAATGGAAATCCATACTCTACTACAAAGCTTCCCAATTTCACACAGGCTAGGAGGATGCTCACAAAGGTTGTGGAGTTAGGCTTTACACCTACCAATTGCATTTTCTTAAATTTTCCAAGACCTTCTCAATAAACCCATTTCATGAATATCCATCCATCATTCATGTCTATGAGACAACATCTTTTTGAGGTATTTAGTCAAATAGCACAACTTTCTTGTCTATACTTTCTAGAATTTTCATATATGTCTAGCATGGAACTTGTAACTACATTAGACAACAATCCCCAAGTCTGATTATGCTTTTGATGGATTTCCATGCCCTATTCTAAAGTTATAATTTTAGCACATGCTATGAGGATGTTACCAAAGCTTGTGGATTCCAGATTTACTCCTACCAAATTCACCTGCTTATATGCTTGCACAATATTTTGTACATTTCCAAACAACATCTCTTTAAGGTATTTTGTCAAACAATTCGCATTCCTTGTGTATGCTTCCACATTTTACATGCAAGTCTATCAAGTCTTTCACAACTATGATGTTTGAAAAATATTTATCCTCAATTAAGCTTTGGTGGATTTTCCTTCCCTATTCTAAATATCCTATTTTGGCATAGGCTAAGAGGATGCTACAAAAAGTTTTTTACTTTGGCTTTACACCTGCCAATTTTATTTTCTTAAAATTTATAGACATTTCAACAAAAGTCATTTTTTTCATACGTTGATATTATTTTAGTCCTAAGACCACATTTTTATTAGGTGTTTCTTTAAACGACCTTATAACCTCACCAAGGATTACATTTTGTGCATATCCTATAGTCATTATAGTACAACAAACCAAATTCTTTGAAGGAATCACATCAAAGAACCCTCATTCCTTATGTATACTTCCAATTTTTTCACAAATATATACTATGGAATTTTCAACTACAACATCTAAAAAATTCCCCATTTCCATTATGATTTGATGGATTTCCATGTGTCATGTTCAAAATCTCCCATTTTGACACAGTTTGGGAGTATGCTAGCATAGGTTGTGGAATTTAGCTTTACAACTACTACTTGCATCTACTCAAAATTTTCCAATGTGCATATGGAATTAATGTGAAAAACCAAAAAGTAGTAAAAATCAATGATGTTAATGGGTTTCATCGTCCTGCATCCCCTCTCAAATACCCTACACTCTAGATGGCCAAAGTTAGCTTTCCTTTATTCAGCAAGGGGAAGCCTTCGGTGTAACCAGTCTGTATCAATGCATCTGAAATAGGAGTAAAGACAAGTTTCTTCAGCTATATCCTTCCATCTGCTAGTGATGTTAAATGCCTTAGAATGGAAGCAAGTTGTAATGGGATGTTTGGGTGCCATTTCCTTTAGAGATTCAACCCACTCATGCATTTATCATCGAGTCTATGATTTTTTTGTGAGAAATAAATAGCCAAAAACTACTTCCTCGTATTTTTTAGCGACCGATAATCAACAAAAATAATAGTTCAATCATCTTGCATGGTACGATAGATGCTCCAGCTATTGATCACAAAAATTAGCTCAATATTCTTCAAATAAGATACACCTTTAGTGTAAAAAACTCAAGTGTTTCTTTTATTTTTTGAATTCTCATTTGTTATATTTTAAATATTTTAATTTATTCATTATGGTATAGAGCACTTTTAAATCTTGGGATATAATATGTGGGTTTTGTAGTGTTGGTTGTGAACATTGCAGGTGGTGATTTGAGTTTGGACAACAGTTTTTTGTGGAAAATGAAGAGAGCAATACTACAATAAAGAAAGGATCAAATCAATAAAAATTGGTGAGAGATTTCCATCATTAATTTAGTTCTCATCTCAAAAAGAGGGAATTTCACATAATGGATTCTATTGGTATTCCTTTACCTACAATTAAATTAAATGGACAAAATTATTGTGATTGGGTGTCTCGTATGGAGATTTTTCTTCAAAATTACTATAAAATTGTCAATGGTAGTGAACAAAGACAAAAAAGTGCTGGAAAAGATCAAGAAGAGTGGGATAAAAGAGAATAAAAGACAACAACATTGATCAAGCTTACACTTTCAGAATAAGTTTTTATAGAAGTTCACAAAGAGATAAGTGGAGTTAAAGTATGGGGTATTTTAAAAAATGCATATGAAAATTCAGATGATGTATAGATTCTAACTCTCACCACAAAATTGTACAACATGAAATTATCAAATTCACAAGAACTTCTCCCTCATTTAAGAAAATTAAAGGAAAAGAAAAATGAACTTGCTTCTCTTGGAAAAGATATAGATAAAAAATATTTGTACAAATAATGTTACAAAGTCTTCCAATATCTTATCAACCATTTAGAAGAGGGATAGACTAATGTAGAGAGAGTTATCACATACCCCCTATGTCATACAACATCACTCAAAAAAGTGAAATGCACAAATGTTGCATCAAAACATAATTAAAATCTGTAACATGAACACATGATTGGTCATTCATAATCTCTTACAAACATCACAATAACTTCTCCAAATTGACAATATAAATGGTGCAGCCTCATGGGATGATAATAATAATCTTAAAACTAATCTATAAAAATAATGTATAGTAGAAAAATAATTTAAAGACAACAACAAAGTTCATTCCTTCAAATCTTCTACCAAAAACTATGAAATAAGATCATCAAACACTGGCAAACTTCAATACAAAATCTGCAACAACTCAATCATGGATTCTTAAATCCATTTGCTGCTATAAATTCACTTCCAAACCTACAACAACATGCATACCAAACTTATTTCTCCTTCCCCCAACTCTCACCAAACATCACCTGCAAAACTCAAGAATTTCTTATTGAAACTTTAATAAATTTGCAATACAACTAGATGAGCCCTTTGGCTTCACAATACAACTCCCCAACTGATATGGGTCTGATCTTAGACCTGCAACAATGGTGAATTACCATACCATATGGCTTCTAAAAACCTTCACCAAGCTCTCCCATCTTCACCTCCCAAAAACTAGCTCCCAACAATGAAAACCCATCTCATAAAAATGCAATGTCATGAAATGAAATTACATTTTATTGCTCAAATTAGCCTTCCTCAAAAAATCTCGCCAAAAACAAGTAAAAGGCATTAAATTCCATTTAGAATATGCATTAAATCTCCAAAAATCATTCTCAAAATCCATTCCTCAATATGCTAAAACCGGCAGTCCAACTAGTCTTCCCACTCCTCACAAATAGGCCCAAAATTAGAAAAATCTTTAAAACACAACTTGGGAGCCCCAAATTTGAATCCCCGTCTTCTAGGAGCAATTAATGAGTTTTCATAAAGCATTGGTTCCCAAACACCCACACCAAGTTTTCCAATTTTGAATTTCAAACTCCAAAATTACCTCCTACACTTTCTCTCACTTCAAAAATGCAACATTTAAATAAAGACCAATTATTTAGTAAAGTATTTTGGCTTCAACATTGCAATTTATTTACCTATTACATAATTAAACTAAACCATAGGAAATTAAAAATTAAATTCTTTCTTTTTTGGCTGATGAGGATAGTCCTTTGACCATGGATGCTCCTGCATCAGACACCCATAGTAGAAAGAAATGTCTCCCGAGTTGCACTTGAAACAATTGTAGGCCCTATGTTTGTCTTGGATCCATCTCTCTTCTCTATCCATTGGTATTTATTTGTTCACCAATTTCTGCAACTTCACAACATTATCCCCTTTCATCTTTACTCCTCTACCCTCTATTGCTGGTTTGCTTTCTCCCACTCTTTCCACCATGTCTTCTTCATTAAATTTCATTTTTTCAATGCCTTCTATAAGACAAAACATCACTGCAATTTGATTTATTTTACTCAAAACAACATCAGTACTATTATCAAGAGACTCATTTCCATTTTTCCTAACAAGGAATCATAGTCACAAATCAAAACATCTTCATCTCCACTATTCCCTAACAAAGATTTATCAGAAAACTCTTCATTTACCTTCACTTTACACTCCCCCAATTTAACTTCATCAAATTGTTCTACTACTGCAATAAAATCCTCTATTTCTATGTTCTTATTGTCATCAAAGCAAAGATCAAATAATTTCTTACCTCACCTTTGTCTCACCTGAGATTAACTCATCCCACTCTCTTTCAACTGCTACAATCTGCATCAATAAATCATCTCCTTCACTTTCTTCTATGGCTTCCAAAGGATACTCTTTTGTTGCAATCTTTGTATTCTCATCCTCCATATCTTCCAATAGACATCCTTCTCAGGTTCATCAATCTCTTTGTACTTATACTCTTCTTTTTCCTCGATGTCACATGCATGATACTCTACTACTTCTTTCTTTCCTATAATAAAAACATTAAAATAATAAAAATTACCACCTACTCCCTTGTTCATTTCTTGTTTTCTTGTTTCAATCTTTGCTACCAATTCATTCACTTGCTGCTACAACTCTATCATTCCAACTCTTACTCTTTCTTGTATCTCCTCTATGATTTCCTCTAATCTGGGAATCCACAAAAACTGTCTAATGAAAAAATTACCTTTCCTCTTCCTCTTTTCCATTTGAAGGCCTCTCAAATCCTCAACAACACAACTTTTCAAAACCAACAGGTTCTTCACATGTAAACTACCTCACATTTGGCAATCTGTTTACAAAATATTCACTCTCAGGTCCTGGTGCAAACTACCTCACATTCAGTGCTCTACCTGCACACTCAGGAACACCCACTTTGATACCACTAATGTAGAGAGATTAAACATATACCCCCTATGTCCTACAACATCACTCAAACAAAGTGAAATTCACAAATGATGAATCAAAATATATTTAAAATTTGCAACATGAACACTTGATTGTTCATTCGTAATCTCCTACAAACATCATAATTTAACTTCTCCAAATTAAAAATAAAAATGGTGCAACCTCATGGGCTAATAATAATAATCTTAAAAACTGATGTACAGTAGAAAAATAATTTAAAAACAACAGCAAAGTTCATTCCTTCAAATCTTCTACCAAAAACTATGAAACAAGATCATCAAACACTTGCAAACTTTAATACAAAATCTGCAACAACTCAGTCATGGATTCTTAAATCCATTTGTTACCATACCTTCACTTCCAAACGTGCATACCAAACTGATTTCTCCTTCCCCCAACTCTCACCTGTAAAACTCAAGAATTTCTTATTGAAACTTTAATAAATTTGCAATACAACTAGATGAGCCCATTGGCTTCACAATACAACTCCCCAAATGGTATGGGTCTAATATTAGACCTGAAACAATGGTTAATTACCATATCATATGGCTTCTACAAATCTTCACCAAGATCCCCCATCTTCACCTCCCCAAAACTAGCTCCCAACAATGAAAACCCATCTCATAAAAATGCAATGTCATGAAATGAAATTACATTTCATTGCTCAAATTACCCTCCCTCAAAAAAATCTTGCCAAAAACAAGTAAAAGGAATTAAATTCCATTTAGAATATGCATTAAATCTCCAAAAATCATTCTCAAAATCCATTCCTCAATATGTTAAAACTGACAGTCCAACTAGTCTTCCCACTCCTCACAAATAGGCCCAGAATTAGAAAAAGCTTTAAAACACAACTTGGGAGCCCCAAATTTGAATCCCTATCTTCTAGGAGAAATTAATGATCTTTCATAAAGCACTGACTCCCAAAAACCCATGCCAAGTTTTCCAATTTTGAATTTCAAACTCCAAAATTACCTCCTAAACTTTCTCTCACTCCAAAAATGCAACATTTAAATAAAGACCAATTATTTAGTAAAGTATTTTGGCCTCAACATTGCAATTCATTTACCTATTACATAATTAAACTAAACCTTAGGTTAAACCCACAAAAGTGGTTTACAATTCAAATGAGGAAGGAAAAATTGTAAAAAATGACCCCATGCCAAAAAAAATTATTTTGGGGGTTCGTACAAACTAATTGGTTCGAACAAACCAAAAGAGGGTTCCCTCAAACCAGGGTTTGAGCTAACCTATTTAATGCATGTATGGACCAAAAACCCATGAAAACCGCTTTATGGAAGGGTGTTTGAATGAACCAGGGTTCGAATGAACCCTAGTTCGCTTGAACCCTAGGGTTCCTCAAACCCCCTCGTTTGAGCGAACCCCCTTTCCTTGATTTTTTGACCTTGTTCACAAAAAAAATCAAAATTTTTGCACTTGGAGCTCGGTTTGAAGATGAAAATGGTGGAGAATTCATAGACCCAACTGGAATCAGGTAGTCCTCAGAACGAGTTATCCAATGAATATAATTTTAATATGTTTTGGTTTTATTATGTATTTGTTTTTAAGTTTTATTAAACATAACGTTTTCAGAAAAACAAGCTCTTTTTTGCACATGTAGAAAAATAGCAGATTATAAAAAAAAAATTAGAAAATATAAGGTGCAAGATATTGAAGTCCATGATCCAAAAAAAGAATTTCAAATACATACAAAAAGTTATTGCATTATATAGTGGCTATGTCTAAATTGTAATTGGTTTGACTGAGAACTTGATTAAAGAAAAAATTCAATAAAACTATCTAACCAAGTGGAAGCACTAGGTATCAGAGTTAAAAATCTAAATTTGAAAGAATTAGAATTCTATCCTTCATGGAAAAAAAGTTATGCATTATACAATGAGCGTCACTTTTTAAAAATGTTGTTTTTTGAAAAAAACCAGTTTTCGAGGGAGATGGAAAAAGAAGTGCAATCTGATTCCAAAAATTTTGAAAAAAAAGATATTTAGAATCTACAGACAAAATTTCACCAAACTCTAGTTTGCATCTTCAAATTCCTCGCGGTTTAGCTGCTATAGGTGCCCAAAAGTGAAGATTCAGTTTAAAAAATTATTCCAGTGTCCGATTTAGCCAAAAATTGTAAACCACTATTATGGGATCACCCCTTATGAAATTAAAAATTAAATGCTTTCTTTTTTGGTTGATGAGCATAGCCCTTTGACCATGGATGCTCCTGCATCATAGACATTGTTGATAAATTAAAAAATATAAAATATGAAGAGTTGTGTGCTAAGTTATTACAAGAAGAAAAAAGTCAAATCAAAGAAAAGCATTCATTTAATGATGAAGCTTTCATAATGAAAGGGAAATAAAATTACGAAAAGACATAAGAAAATCATCCAAGAGATAAAAATTGGAAGTATGAAAATAGATACACTCCATCCAAGGATTACAATAAAAGAAAATGGAAATGTAATTATTGTGGCAAGTTGGGTCATAAAGAAAATGAGTACTATAAAATGATTAAAGATACAAAAAGGAAGACAAATAAGTACACAAAAAAAAAATGATTCTAAAAGTAATGCTATTTGTATTGCACTTAAAGTAAATAATTCTTATAATGATGATTGGGTTATTAATTTTGGAGCTGCAAAACACATGACTCGCAATACAAAAAAAATTAAATCACTAAAAAATGATAGCACTTTACATAAAATATATTTAGGAGATAATAATGCTTTGGAAGTTAAAGGATTTAGAAACGTTTGAGTTGCTAATGGTGTATTCAAAAATGTGAAGTTAGTTCCAAAATTGAAGATAAACCTTCTTTATGTATCTCAAATTTCAAATCAATGGTATGAATTAGAGTTTTATAATGACAAATGTTTAATTGAAGGATTGTGTAATAACTACAAAATGACTACAATTGGTAAAATTAACAATGGATTGTATAAATTTCAAGAATTTACTTCTAAATGTTGAAATGAGAATGTGTTACATTGCAAAATATGATTATATCAGCAGGTTATGGCATGAACGTATGGGACATATCAACTATCAAAGCCTCAAGCTTATGGAAAAACTATATATGGATGGACTTCCAAAAATCTTACCAAGTCATAAGATATGTGAAGGATGTGTTGTTGAACACCCAGGATACTAAGAGGGGGGTGAATCAATATTTCGTTAAACCATCTAATTGAAATCCATCCAATTAACAAAACACATCCAACAATAATATTGAATGAAAGCATGAGACAATCACAAGATCTTGATTTTTGTTGAAATCACATATTTTAAAAAAATATATTGATTTAAGCCTTGAAAAGTTTCATTTAAATGATTCTAATTCAAGAGGGTTTGATCAAACCACCTTAGACCAAGCCCCCTTGGATAGAACCCTACTATTTTTAAACCATACCTATAACAGAGTCTCCTTTACACCTATCAAAATGCTAATAAAAAACCACTTTTGATTTACCTTTTGGGGATCAAATGAATTCATTTAAAATCTAGTTTTGTAAGTATGTAGTCCTTATTATAAGCTTCCAAAAAGTATAATTTTAATTAAATTTAATTTGATTATTATATTTATTTTTTTTCTTGTGAATGTAGGTTTTTCACCAAAAATAAAGTTTTATTCTACAAATGTGGAAAAATAGAAGATTATAAAAAAAACTTTGAAAATATGAGTTAACGATATTGAAGTCCTTGATCCAAAAAACAAAAATGAATTTCGATACATACAAAAAAAAGTTGTAGTATTATACAGTCCACCTATGTTTGAATTGTAATTGGTTTGACTTCGAAACTTGATTAAGGAAAAATTAAATAAAACACTATGAAACCAATTGGAAGCACTAGACATCAAGTTACAAATCTAAATTCAAAAATTTAGAATTGTATCCTTCTATGGAAAAAATTTGTGTTATACTTAAGCGTCACACCTTAAAAAATGGCACGTTTACTAAAAAAATTGTTTTCGAAGGAGATGGGAAAAAATGCAACTGATTCCACAAATTTTGAAAAAATATATTTAGAATCTACAGACAAACTATCCCAAATCACTAGTTTGCATCATCTTCAAATTCCTCAGGATTAGCCGCTATAGGTGTCTGAAAGTGAAGATTTAGTTAGAAAAAATCAGTTCAATGTCCAGTTTGGCCAAAAATTGTAAACCAGTATTGTGGGATCACCCACAATAGTATTTTATGAAAACCCAAGCGAGGAAAAAAATGGTGAAGATTAGCTCACAATATATTATAACTAGTTATAAGATATTACAGAAGGATCATGTACATGTATAGAATTCACATGTTCACATAACATATCCCCAATCAATATCTCCATGAACTCAAAAATATCTTACATATATACCCAATTTATTCACATACATCGATTAGGTTGGCCTAATTAGATGTAGCCCTAAATTAAATTAAAATTATCTTGTCAACTCCATACTTGAATCAAAACACCTTCGTGCTAAAACCATAGCATGCAGTAGTTGATTTAGGTTAGCATGGACCTAAAATAGATCTCACTAATATTTGCAGTACATTTTTAATTATCACAACACATATCAAGCATCAGGTCGGCTAGGAAGTAGATCTAATCACAAAATATGTTAACTATTCAACACCAACAATCAATCTAACCACATAATCATGCACTATCTAGAATATACAATGTGCTAACATCTGTAAGTATTCTTTCCAAAAATGCAAATGTTGATTCTTATAACCAGAGGAACACAAACCAGTTTACTCATACCCACTTGAATTGTTCATGGTTGTAATGCCCCGCCATGCAACCCTAGGGAAAGTTGCAATTTACTACACAAAGGAACAATTTTTTTTATATGAAATTAACATGCAAGATCACTTAACTATTGCCAACCAATCCCCTAAGGTTACGAGACTGTGTTACTTAAACCAAACATGGAACATGAAATAAAACCATACCATGTAATTACTTAACAAATAAAGTTCACATACATTCCATTCATAATAATTTACATCAAGAATATGAGATACCACTTGATTCCAATAATATAAGGTACAACATGATTACAACACTCATTCCCCGAATGAGATAAATCCAATAAACAGGATTGCACATTACAAATTCCACCTCGATAACAAATGAGGGGTAATAAAATACAATAAGTACTGAGAGAATAAGGCATGAGAAGAGACTGAATCCCACGAGCTCTCCAACTGGAAATCACGACCACACGAACAAGAAGAAGAACCAACGGATTAAGAAGCACGTGCCACCCAACCGCGTGGAATCCAAAGGTCCCACTCCCTCTGTGCTAGGAGATAGTAACAAGGAATTCCCACTCAAGACCATCTACCACTAGACACAGGCTACACAAAACTAATACGAAAAAATACAAGTACACATCACACGACTGAACGGTCATACGCACAAGTCTGGTACAAACTCTCACACCACTGACATAGGTCACATTGCTTCTAGATATAAAATAGATTGAGAATATCACACAAAGATCAAGTACAAATAGTTGACTTAGGAAGAGTGTCATCGCATAGCTTGTCAAGGGATATCCTCTGGGAATCTTCCTAGGCTTCGGCCCCCACGATGGGTTATTCTGGTGGCCTCTACCGAAATCCTGGCACCCATGCTTACTCATGTGGAATCAAATACCTCTCATGAAGATGAGATAGATGATCTTGCCATTCCAGGCCTTCCCATCTCATCCCAAGTCTAAAACAAGCCCTTGGGTCCATGAGCGAGGCACAATTAATCTTGTTTAATGTTTGATGCAACCTAAGCTTCTAAAAGTTTATTTAGTTATCACTAAATTAACCAACTTGCAAAGGGTTATCCCTGACACCACTTTGTACGTCAGCCCCCATTGCAAGCCACTCTTCTAAGACAACACACACGGTGAAAACCACAAGAGGTAACTAGATAATACGACCTCTCCAATCCAAGGAGGTAACAAAACAAGGATACTCACTCCAAACATTGGAGGCAACAAGGTCAAACCCTCTCCAACCACTGGAGGAAACAAAAGTGCAAAACCCACTCCTTCCAAAGGAGGCACCGATTACATAACCCTCTCCCAAACCCAAGGAGACACACACCATCCCCGTTCGTGAAAACCGGGTGAAACAATCAGGGTGTAACTATACGCACTTTCCATGACACATCAAAATTTGACTAACATAACAACAACCCATACCAATAAATGAACCCCTATCTGGAAGACTTCCAAACCATTTACTCTACTTCCACAACATCGAGGATGAACATTATAACACTACAAGAATTTCAAATGGTTAAATAAACTAATGTTTGGATTTCCTAAATCCAGTCAATCACAATTTTCTTTTCTTGCAATTATCCAATCAAGTACACAAATTTCATTTCACGTCATGGAACTATTTAAAAAATAAATCATTTTACTCTAAGGTTCACAATTAAATTCAAAATCAAAGCATCATGATGATCAAAGTCATTTGACTAAAATAAATCATTCATTAACTCTAAATTTCACAATTATATTCATAATCAAAACACTTTAATAATGCAGTCGTCTGATTAAAATTTAAATCAATCGTTCTCTCTAAGTTTCATGATCATATACTATAAATAAAATCGCTTGATTACAAAACATTTAGATGAAATAAGTCCCTCCTTTACTCTAAGTTTCACTACTATATTCTATAATTAAAACATTTTGATAAATAACATTTAGATCAAATAAATCAATCTTTATTTCAACTCAGCGTTAACTAAATCAACAAAATCTTATCTCTACTTGAATACAATTATATTCCAAAACCAATATACTTAATAGTATATATTTAAATATTTAAATCACCTTGCCGACATTAAAGAATTTTAACTAATAATTTAGCTCTACTTGATCAATCTATAATTAATCAAAATCAATAGTTTAAATGAAGACGTTTAATTATTCATCAATTTCATTTCCTCTTATACAAATGAGATAATCGTTTCAAAGTTCCTATTTTTAAATATTAAAACATCATTTTATCATATGCCTCTAAACATTATTTTATATTCTAAGGTTTATTGATTATTCCTGATAATCGAAAATGAAATCTCTAAGTAAAGATATTTGTTTATAAAATCAACTCTTTCAATAATCATTAAATTACCTAATGTTCACTTGGCACCATTAAGGAATTTAAATTTAGTATTTTAATTCTATTTGCTCAATCATGGATAAGGATTAAAATAATATTTTAAATAAAATTATTTACTTACCACATCCACTTTTGAATTAAAACATTTGATTATCAAAGATCATCTTTTTGAAATAAACCATTAGATTATATATACAATCCACTATTTACCTCTATTAATCATGACGATAGTCATCTTGAGATAATCTATATTTAAATGTAATTATATTATAAATATACATTAAATGTATTTACACACATATTTATATAAATGTTGAATATATACTTATTATTTAAACGTATTAATATTTTAATTCAACTAACTAAAGAAAGTTCCAATGACCAATTATTTTCACTTATCTAAACTATATCTTAAATAAACATATAAAAATATATATACATATATACTTAATGTGCATATATATACGCAATTATAAATATGTATCTGTTTAATACCTAATTATTTACACATTTTTAAATCAGCTAATTTAAAATTTTCCATATTACAAATTATTGAAACAGAAAAAGAATAGTATATTCATTTAATATACCCATGCAATATATAAATATATATATATATAACACATATATATTATATTTATATA
>VDFB02128226.1:0-15587 GCA_007258455.2 Sequoia sempervirens | reverse complement strand
TGCTATGGATGGATGCAATGTTATGTTTTTTTTCTTTATCTTTTCACGATATGATATGGATGAATGATATATGATATGCAGATGTTTATGGATGCAAATGATGTGGATGCATTTATTTTTATATATTTTATGCATTTTTTATGATGATGATGATGCATATGTATAAATGGATGAAAATGCTTATGATATGTAACAATTTAAGATGCTTAGAATAAAAAATTTATATTATTCATCACAACTCAAATGATAATGCAAAATGTATGATGTGATATGCAAATGATTATGCTATGATTATGAGATTTATGTATGCATGTTGATGATTTGTGGATGTAGGGTGGATGCATGGGTGATGTTTTGTGTGTCATGATACCAGGTTAGCGTGAAGAGAAGATAGAGGAATAAAGAATGACCGTTGTTGGTGATGATTACTTCAAAAGATCCAACAAGTCCTTGATCCATCAAGACTTTATTAGAGATGGCGACAAGACAATGAAAAATGTAGGATGAAATGCAGGATGGGATGCTCACAGTTCGGGATTTGGATTTTTTGTTGTTCCTTAATATTTGATATAACAAATAGACATGATGCATCAAGGTATTGATAACTAGGACTACGTTGTATCTAGTGTAATGGACTTTGACTTGATAAATAGATAGGATAGTTCTTGTTCACACCTTGACATATGGAAACATCATTGGAATGTAAGTTAGAACTATAGAACATATTGGACCAAAGAATACACAATGGTCAACAACATACTCCAAATGACCTTCCTACACACAACTAAGTATGCACCAAGATTATTTTACAAGAGTATCCACAAGAACAACAAATGAAAGATAATGATTGATGCCCCATTCCTTTCTATCTAAATTTTTTTAGATAGACATCATTGAGAGGTCCTCAGAATGGGTCATTAAGATAAATCATAGGAAAATATCAAAGACAAATAGTTAGTGTTAGCTATAGCTCTTGTCTAGTTTAAGTTTAACTGAGGTGATATCTAATGTTGATGTCCATCATAGGAAGGAAAAATCCTAGGACATGTTGATCAGAGGGTTGTTTGATGTTGGGATGATGATGCTAAGATGAGCTATTGCTATAAAATTTACTAACACATTTACCTATGATTTAGACTTTAGATTTTGATTTTTTGGGTTTGCACTTTATGACTTGCTATGTTTGCTTTCTACTTGTTTCGCCAAAGGGTGAAGATGACAATTGTTTTATTATGGGTGAAAGCAAGATGGGATGCATGTAATTTGGATTTTCCTGGAATTTTTCAATTTTTTTGGTATTTTGAAATGTTTTGAGGTTATTTTTGGTCTTTTTGAAAGTTTATATGGATGTTTAAGATTTTTGAATTTTCTAAGGCTATTTAGGGTTTTTTGAATATTTGAGGCTTTTTAGGTCTTTCAAATGTTTTCTATTGTTTTTGTGTTTTCATTTTTTTAAATGTTTTTGTGTTTTTGAACTATTTGGATGTTTTGGGATTTTTAAGATATTTAGATGTTTTTGGGATTTTCTAATTTTTTTTGAGTTTCAACCAATAACCCAGCCTAAAGACCTATCCTAGTTGCCTCCAGGGCTGATCAAAGATTAGCCTTGCCTACATTATACATGCAGAGACTGCACAGTTCAATTGACTCGACAAATTTACAAGACCAATATATGAATAGATGAGAGATGACAACTAATTACAACAGACTACTAAAGGACAAACCTAGAGTGTCTCAGGGGAACATTAGTGATGGCCTTGCCTACGTTAAAGCTCAGAAACAATGTAGTTTGACAAGATATTTTTTTTTTAGATTTTCGATGTTCAACCTTTTTAGGGTTTTCAATGTTTTTTGGATGTTTTGGATTTTATCCTTTACAATTTTTTGAATGTTTTTGGATTTTTGTTGTATAGGATTTTGCAAATGTTTTTGGATTTTATGGATAAGATTTTATGAATTTTTGGGTGTTTTCTAATAAAATGTCCCATGACCTTAACATATACAAGAACCTAATTGTGACACATAACAAAATGCCCCAAGTGTGATATGTTAGCCTACTTCAATAAAGGTAGGAAAAATTGACCTTGGGAATATGCCAAGTAGTGCTAAAGAGTTCATGATACCTTACAGTGACAAGCCATGATAAGGACACAAATGAGGGATGAATGGTGGTACAAAGAATGATAGGCCAAAAGAGCCAAAGAATAGATGGATATGCTTTATTTACGCAAGGCACATGTTTTCTAGGTTTTAACTAAGGTACTTGCCCAAAGCACCATCGAAGTGGTTTTCACTAGAGGATGATTTTTTATTCTTTTTAATTTTTTCAATCCTTTTTCTAATTTTTTTATATTTTGATTATTTTTTTGATATTTTTGTATTTTTTGATTTACACCCTTCAAGTTTAGGTATAAATCTTTTTGAGATGCAAGTTGTTGTTCGGCATGTCTAGTAGTGATCCAATTGTTTCCATGGCATCTACTGCTCTATTGTTCATGCAAGGAATCTGATCAAAAGTTATGTCTATAAAAAGATCTTTGAGATTCTCCACCATCTTCTTGTAAGGAGTGAGCTTGTCATCTTTGGTTTGATAGTTGTCATTGACTTGGTTTATAACCAGTTGTGAGTCTCCATAGACTTTCATCTCTTGTATCTACCATTGAACTGCTATCCTGAAACCTGTGATCAAGGCTTTGTAATTAGCAATGTTATTGGTACATGGGAATGATAGCCTGTAAGAATTTGGGATGCAATTACCTTGGGGGTGATGAAAATAATTCTAGCTCCTGATCCATCTTGGGTGAAAGATCCATCAAAGTACATATTCCACTGAGCTGTGAGATCAATAAGAAGCATAGATTCATCAAGGAACTCAGATATTAAAATATTCTCATCATAGATGGGTTATTTTGATAGCTAGTTCGTGATCACTTGTCCTTTGATTTCCTTGAGCTCCACATACTCTATGTTAAAATTTGTCAAGATCATTACCCATTTAGCCATTCATCCTATGAGGGTTGCTTTGGATAACAAATATTTTAATGGATCAATTTTTGTGATGAGCTTGATTTGGTGTGATAAAATGTAATGCTTGAAATTTTGTGAAGAAAAAACTACCACTAGGCATGCTTTCTCAATGGGTGAATAGTTCATCATATAGCCTACAAAGGTTCTACCAATGTAGTATATGGCTCTTTCTTTTTTGCTTTCATCATGTGTAAAAGAGCTCCTAGTGTTGCTGGTGCTGCTGAGATGTACATGATTAGTGGCTTGTTTACTATCGACGACATGAGCATTGGCGGTGTTAGGAGATAATCCTTGATCTACTAGAAATATTTATCACATTTTTCATCCCATTTGCAAGTTATCCCTTTATGGAGAAGATGTGAAAATGGATGAGTCTTATGCGATAGTTGAGCTATGAACCTTCTAATGGACTGCAACCTTCCTTGTAATCCTCTCATCTGTTTCAATGTTTGTGGCAGTTCCATGTCTAAAATAGCGTTTACCTTTGCTAGATCAATTTCTATCCCTCTTTGTGAAACGATGAAGCCAAGAAGTTTCCCTGATGTGACCCCAAACACACAGTTTTTTGGATTTAGTCGTACCTTGTATTTTTCAAGCCTGTCAAAGATAGGTCTTGAGACTTGTATGTGCTTACTTCTCTACTTTGATTTTTTCAAAATATCATCTAGATAATATTTAACTATTTTGTGTATAATGTCATGAAAGATGGGGGTCATTGCTCTTTGATAGGTAGCTCCTGCATTCTTCAACTCAAATGGCATTACATTCCAGTAGTAGGTTCCCCATGGAAAAGTAAAGGCAATTTTATGTTGATCTTCTTTGGTAATTATGATTTGGTTGTAGCCTGGAAAGCTATCCATGAGTGACAATATTTCATGCCCAACTGTTAAATCCACAATGAGATCAATGTTTGGAAGAGGGAAATCATCCTTTGGACATGCATTGTTTAAAACTTTGATATTAATACATATTCCAATGCCCCCAGTGGGTTTTGAGATTGGTACTAAGTTTGAAACCCACTCAGGATAATCTATTGGTCACATGAATCCAATGTCAAGAAGATTTTGTAATTCTAGTTTAACCAAGAGTGCTATTTGAGGATGCATCTTCCTTAATTTTTGCTTAACTGATTTGGCTTCAAGATAGACTATGAAGTGATGCAAAACTACTTTTGGATCAAGGCTTGGCATATCTGTGTATGACCATGCAAAGTTTGTTGAAGTTGTGAAATCCAACCTCATAGACCCCGAAGATCACATGCATGCAAAGAACTTGTCATAGAAAGAAGACATTCGAGCCAAAAAAAGCAAGCGTGATTTGAAAGCTGAAAATGTATTAATCAAAGAGTCAGATAAAATACAATGATCAATCCTTATAAAAGGAGATTGTGCAACCCTAAAGAAACCCTAATAGGTAGACATTTAACAATTAATATAATTATTAAATGTCATAATATGCAAACTAAAGTGAAATATTAAGAGAGGAATAAAGGTAACTTAATTAATATAATTAAGTTAAAACCTTTACTCTAACACCCCCCTTAAAATGAGCAAAAGTGCAGCTACAAACATGTGCAAGAAAGAAAAGGTAACTACAATGCATGAAAGTAAAATTGGGTCCCAACAACTAGGCCTGATCAGGTACCTGAATACAACCAAATCTCTGTAAAGCAGAGTAAAGGAGAAAACCCAATGGGAAAAACTCCTCTCCAAAAAGAGATGAACAAGAGTGAAAGAAGAAGAGAGATAGAAGAACTCAACATAACCCCCCAAGAACTGCTTCTATCACACAAGTACAAAATATGATCCCCCCATAGGAGAGAGAGAAAGAGACTAGAAGGCCCCCCCACAATGAAGAAACTCTTGTCGCAATGGTGGATGCCTGATATAGAATCCAAAAAGAGATCCTAAAGCAGAAAATGATATTCCTCCCCTTGGGAAGAAATGGATCCAAAGGACGATGACAAAGAAACCCTGTGAAGAGTGATGAACCAATCTATCTCAAGATGTGTGCCATGATAGGATGCGGAAGAATCTCTCTGTCTGAACTGAAACAAATGATGCCAAATCCAAACTGATGTGAAGAATCCTAAAATGCAACCTCTGAATGCACTAATAATGGTAGGAAAAAAGTGATAACCTGACTGTCAAGGAAGAGGAGATGGATGTCCTCAAAGTAATCCTCTAGATTGGCAATATAGGACTCTACAAACAAGGATGATATGCCTGTAAGATATGAATCCCAAGTAGCTATGTCTGAAAGATGTATGATGCCCTGCTGCTCTAAATCAATAGGGGCCAAAGATGTGGTGATGTCAAACTGATCAGGAACAACAAGAGATGCTGATGTAGTCTCAATCTCAAGAATGGGAACATGAATATAAGTCTCTAAACCATTGTCACATGCAAGACCTATGAGATACTCAAGCTCCTCTAGAGTATAGTTATCATATTGTATGGAATCTATATCTACAAGAGGGATGAGACAATCTGTAGTGGGATCCTCTGGGAATGGAGAGATATTAGAATCTCCAAAAATCTCCCAAAGACGGTGCCAAAGTGTGCAAGGACAACGAATGTCAGATAAAGCACACAAAGTGTCAAAATCAACACTACAACCAATAACCCCTACAATATGATCTTGAATAATAACCCATCTTGATAAAATCCTTGATGTGTCTGGTGTAGGTATGAGATCATACAAATAAGGCAAAATATTAAGCCACCTACAATGTGTAAGTATGCCCTTTGCCCATGGCTCATAATTACCCTTATCCAAGTTGATCACATAAGGATGAATAGAAAAACCCATTATACTCACTCAAAAGAAAAAATCAGAGATTAATGATCTCAATACATATAAAGTAGATCAAAATATGTCATCTCACACAGACAGATCCTTTCTAGGTGCCAAAACGTCCAAGCAATTGACAAAATTGTGAAAACACAAAATATGAAATAAACTGTACCTGAGGCAGATTCTAGAAAATAAATGACATATCTAGAAAGAGAACATAACCACTATTCCAATGCCTATTTGTTTATGAAAAATGGAGCTCAGACACAAAAGTTATGCCCCCCGGAGTGCAAAAAGCATGATCTGACTTTGACTGAGGAAAACAACATCAAAACAAAAAAATGAAGAAACTAAACCTTCATGGCAAGAAAATTGATGATCAAAAGGGCATGAAAATTGAGGTAGCTCAAAATTGATGCATACACCAAAAATATGGCATCAAAATCAATGCATGCGTACAGATTCATATGGATTTGTCTTGCAGCTATTTTGAGATTCCCAATAAACATTAAAAAATCATTTTTCAGCAAACCCTATCATATTTTATATGAAAATAGGGGTTTTTGGGCCTTCTAAGTGTACCCATGAGGTCCGTTTTGCACCAACATGCATTGTTTGAGAGATCAAGGTGAAAATTTCTTAAAAAATGATGGAAAACCCCTATGATCTAGAAAAAATACCATGAATGAAACCCTTGCATAGAAATAAAAACTTGTAAATTGATATCTTCAAAAAAAAAAAGCAGCCGCAGATCTGGAGCTTTGATACCATGTTGAAGTTGTGAAAACCAACCTCATAGACCCCGAAGATCACTTGCATGCAAATAACTTGTCACAGAAAGAAGACATTCGAGCCAAAAAAAGCAAGGGTGCTCTGAAAGTTGAAAATGTATTAATCAAAGAGTCAGATAAAATACAATGATCAATCCTTATAAAAGGAAATTGTGCAACCCTAAAGAAAACCTAATAGGTAGACATTTAATAATTAATATAGTTATTAAATGTCACAATATGCAAACTAAAGTGAAATCTTAAGAGAGGAATAAAGGTAACTTAATTAATATAACTAAGTTAAAACCTTTACTCTAAAAAAGTTAGCTCTTCTTTCTTTGAGGAATGTTGCTAGGTTCTTTAATTCTTTGTCTAATAAGGATTCAACATAGAAGGTGATCTTAGGTTCTTTTTTAGTTCCCACATTGACTGGAGTAGCCTTTTCTGCTAGTACTGTTGACTTCTCTAGATGCACTATACTAAGGGGGAGATTAAATCCCTAATCGTTGGGCACCTTAGGGAGGTTTTCACTATCAAATGCATCCTTTTTTTTTACTATTTTAGGACCAGAGAGTGCCACTAGGTGGTTTTCATTCAAGGATCTGCAAGTTAATTGTATTTCATTTATTTTGTGACTGAAGGATTCAATTATCTCCCTATAGTATGTCACTATATTAAGCTCTATGTCAAAGCCTACTTTGTGATCTACCCATGATAAGTTGTCTCAGAGTCCCATGAATTCTGAGATCACTTCATCATTTTAGAATAAATCTAGAACCAGTGGTCCTTATTGGTCCATGTCAATGAGTTGTGGGTATACCAAGCGTATTTCAGTTGGTTGATTGTTTGAGACAAAGGATGTTATGGATATCATGAAGAGGGTTTTGTTGTCAAATAGGTCAACAACATCAAGAGGAAAGTCATCTAAGGTTGTATCACGTGATGTAGGTAACCAAGAGGAAGCCTCAACTCGTTTAGCAGAAATAACTTCGCCAATAGGTGTGACCTTGCTAGTAGTACAACCTAAGCCAAGATTTTTTAGTTGTTTCTTAGGAACAATGGGTTCTAGTAAACCATTGTCATTTTTTCCTAACTTCTCATTCTTGTTATACCCCATGCTCTGTATTAGATGTAAATTTTTTTGTCATCTTCCATGGTAAGAGCAGGAATAGGTCATTCAACTTGATAGAGGAGTTTAGAGATATCTTGATCATGGTCATCTTCTTGATCCAAATCTCCCCATTTGGTGAAGGTAGTAGCTGACATTTTGATTATTTCTGATTCTTTGGTGCTAGATGTAGGTTTCCCATGAGATTGAGGAGAAATAGGTAACTCTCCTAAGACAAAGGTGTCTTTGAATAGTTTGTAGTTTCCACAACCGTCATCTTGGATTACTACTTTGACATTGGGTATGCTTTTTAGAATTGGTACTTGTGACACTTAGGTAGAGGCTAGAGATGATGGGTCAACAAATGAGCTTGATTGTGTAGGTCCTTCATCAGTTTTGGGTATTTGTGGGATCTTATAAAACTTGGCTTCTAGGTTATTGCAATAGTAGAAAGGCTTAGGATCTCCATGGATAGTGATTTCTCTGCCCTCAAAAGGAAACTTCACACACTGACAATAGGTTGAGGCTACAACTTTCAAAGCATGGATCCATGGTTGACCAAGTAGAATTTTATATAGAATATCAAGATCAAGTACTTGGCATGTAGTTTCTGTGATAAGAGGTCCCAATTGGATAAGGGGTGTTATGATTCCTTGTGATACTCGTTCTTGGTTGTCATATGCTTTGATGGTGGTACTCTTTATCTTCTCAATAGTATCTTCTAAATAGCCTAGATGCTTGATCAACTGCAAGGTACAAATGTTTAGATTAGCACCTCCATCTACCAAGACTCTTTTGACCTTGTTTTTATGAATGACAAACTCAAGGTGTAAATCACAATTATGAGATGGTTGTTATGGTAAATCTTGTTTAGAGAAGGTGAGAAGATGGCTGGTGATATGCCCTACCATAGCTTGAAACTAATCAGTATCAATGTTCTCAGAAATAGATGACTGAGACAAGGTTTTTTCTAGTATTTCCTTGTGTCCAGGAGATAATTTTAGGAGTTCTAAGTTTGAGATCTAACCAGGGGTCTGTTTAACCTAATCTACAAGATTGTACTCACTAGGATTAGATGCAAGAAAAGTAGGTTGTGTCCTAGATTGAGCTAGGACAACTCCTTGAATGGTTATTTTTCCACGTCGTGTGGTGACTCCACATTCTGTACTAGCTCCTTTGATGGTGAAAATAGTGATAACACTATCATAGGAAATAACTACATTGGAATAAGTATGCTAAAAATTGGTGTAATCCTTAGCTTTGACATTATTGTTAGCTTTGTTATGATCAGGCATAGGGTTCTTGTATATCTTGAGATCCTAGTTTCTAGCTAGTACCTCAATAGATATGGTATCATTCTCTATGAGATCTTGGATGATATTCTTGAGTTTCATGCAATTTTTTGTTTTATGTCCTTTGATTTTATGAAAGTCATAGAGATCACGCTCGTTGTACCAGGATGTCTTTTCTTGGGGTTCTTGGTAGTTTTCAAAGTTAGGAAGTGTTATCAAATTCAACTCTACCAGTTTCTTCATGATTGTCTCGATAGGTTTCGATAAATGTGTGTACTTGCATTTGGGATAGTTGTTCCTGTTACTAGTTTTCCTTGGTTGCATGTTGGTGTTATTGATCTAATTGTTCTAAGGTGGTAAAATTTGTTGAACAGTTGGTTGGATATTAGCAACTTGATTATTATTGGGTCTAGGAGCACTTTGTATGACCTTAGAATCTACCACACTGTCATTTGTTACATTTTTATTCTTAGCCCATACACGAGGTTTCTCATTTGAAATAGTTGAAGGATAGTTGTCTTTGTAAGCTTGAGTATTTCCCTATGAGATTAAGGCTCTTTCAATGTTAAGGGTTCTTGGAACAAGCTCTTCATAGGATGTGATGCAATGCATTTTCAAGTGGAATGATAGATTTGGATCAAGGTTAGCTATGATAATTTCTACTTGTTGTTCGTTAGGAAGAGGCCACTTGCTTTTACTAGTTCTCTGTCTCCATCATTGTAAGAAATTTGTGAAGGTTTCTCTTGGATTTTTTTGAGAGTACACAACTCTTCTAGACTAATCTCCATGTCAAGATTGAAGGAGAAGTGATCGATGAATTTTTCAGTGATTTCTTGAAAAGTTTTGATACCAGAAGGAAAATGAGAGAACCAATCCATAGTCGTACTTGTTAAACTTTGAGATAAGAGGCGCATTAGATATGATTCATTATAAGCCACTTCCATACACATAACATTGAATTCTTTGATATGGTCCACATGACTTCCTCTCCCTCTGTATTTGTCAAACTTGGGGATTTCAAAACTAGGAGGGAATGGTATCATTGCTATATTTCAATCAAATGGGTAAGGACACAAGTTTTGTGTATGAGGTTTTTTGTCTTGACCATGTGAAGCTCCTACATTTCTTGTGAGAGTGCTTTCAATTGTGATGCAAGATTGTCTTGTGGATTGGGTGGAGGAACATATGATGGGATGAGAGATGAGTTATATGGGGTGTATGAAGGTGTTAAGTTTTTTTGAAAGTGATGAATATGTTCCTGATGCATTTGGATTGATGATGTTTGTATGAGGAAAATAGGATCCTTGTTGTTGTTGCTTGATTTGATTTAGGATCTAGACTAATTGCATAATTGAATGCTTAACTTAAACAATTTAATGGAAACTCAAAAACAAGTGTACATTATTGAAATTATGCTTTAAAAATCAAGGTGATAACCAGAATGTGAGAGAGAAGAAGAGAGAAAGGGCAAACAATTTGATAACGGAGTTCGCCACAATCGTGACTACGTCTCCGGGTCCGCTCCAATAGAGTGAGACCGATCCAATTATTCCTCCAGAAACTCGGTTACAATCTTCGGCATAGCCTCCCCTTGGATTACAAAGAAATCTGAAAATGCACTTCCAAAGTGCGTGAGAACAAGCTTCTCCAAAAGCATGAAGTTACAATAAGATTTCTCCAAGGAAGAAAAATCCCAACTCTCCACTTACAAAAATCACCTCCAAAATTCCTTACAAAAATAATTAGCTAAAACACTCTTACAAACTCTCACCCATTTACCCCTTTTTATACACCAATTTTACCCAATTTGGTGTATAACAACTTGATTTACAATCTCCCCAAATTTACATGTAAATCCAAAAGAAATCCCTCCGTTACATAATAAAATCTCTTCAAGATAAATAATGAAGGGCCCTTATAATTTTGGGCTTACAAAAGAAAAATAATAATCCCTATAATTTTGTTTTGATAACTCTTACGGGATTATTTATATATTTTTAAGAAGATCTTTTAAATTTTATCCCTTGAAAATAATCCCATTGCTATCTTATAGGAAGAAAACACTGTGGTAACCATTGCATCGTTGTGATGACACTCCACCTAGAATAACAGTTAAACTTTGTGTTTGTGATTCAAATCAATAGTCAAATCTGGAAGCAATGTAACCAATAGTTTGTATGTACTAGTGTCTAGGGTTAGTAGATTTGGTCTAGGTAGTCTTATTACTATCTCCTAGCACGGGGGGTGGACCTACGGGTACCACATGGTTGGGTGGAACGTGCACCTTACTCCGTTGGGTCCCGAGTTTCGAATGTAGCATTGAGCGCTTCATGGATGGAGAGCTCACACATGGATTCCTTCAATTTCTTCATCATTGTATATTGTAAAACTTGAATTGTAAAAAACATCCCTCAATTGTATAAGAGGTGATCATTTGTAAAATTGTATCTATTATTTGAAATATCTCATTAGATGGATGAGCAATGTAATATCTTATCAATGCAATGTATGGAAACGTATTTGTACTTTATTATATCTTGTATGAGAATTTAAATGATTATGCAATGTTTACTTTATGTTATGTTTTAATTGGGAGCAATGCTAAATTTTAAGTCGCTTCTATGAAAACTCACAAAGTAGTAATTGTTGTTAACCTTAAGAATGTATGTAATTAACAACAATATGGTCACAATTTCTCAAAAAATTAATACACTTTTATATCACTTTTTGCAACATTCTTAGGTTATTTTGATCGGGCATTACATTATCCCTTTGAATAGGGGTAATAATAATTAAAAAAGGGTTTAAAATCCCTTAAAATAAGGATTCCATGAAAATAGGCTTTTTTTAAAAATAAAGCTTTTAAAACAAAACCCATGGCTTTAAAATAGGGTGGGATTTAGATGGTAGGAGAGCCTACATTTATTAAAGGTAAAAAGAATGTGGTATTTTTATTATTTTTTTATTTGTTTTATAAATTCTTATTATTTTTATTTTTGCCTTTCATTATTTTTTTTATAAAATAATATGCCACCTTTTGTCAATAATGGCTTGCCACGTGGAGGGGTGAGATGATGCCATATCAAAATTTCATTCGTCGGTCAAAGAATTTGGAGTGATGTGTCTGCTGACTGGATTGATGATGTGGCATTGGCTAGACTGCCACGTGTCCACACATGATTGGCCAACTTTGACTTCTCGTAATTTGGGCAAACAAACTCCAATTTTGATGAAATGAACGTCATTGGAAAGCTTGCGATGAGATCTTTGCATTGACACCACTCTTGACCACTTTTGACAACTTTGATTTTTTTGACCTTTTTCTAACTTGGGTCTTTGAGTTGACTGAAGGTTTGACTGAGTGTATCTCGAGCACCTTAGCTCCGATTGACTCCATTCGAGTTGCATTGGAGTCAAAATTCCCAATATTTTTTGATGAAGATGTTTCTGGAGAAAAATGAGGAACTTCAAAATTTGACAAAAATCCTCCGGATCAGGCCTCCCCACTAGAGAGCTTTTGGACCTCCAAAAGTGGCATTTATTCAGACATTAAGTGAGGACTTAGCCTCCCCACTTGTCCTGTATCCTCTGTACATCTGTATACCTGAATCACAAACACAATGAAGACTGCGACAACCTTGTTGATCATAAACATCATTCTATCACTTCCATAAGCATCTACATCAACTGTTGTAGCCACTAACCAACAAACATTGACTAGCATCAAGCTGAACAATAGTGCAGATATGAAAGAGAACAAATCAACAACATATCGATCTTTCACATGAGAAACATTTTTACCCAAGGATCCATCAATGCTTTCAATCATCATTCCCTCATGTTGTACTGTGGGTGCATCTTGTGACATTTGGCCCTGGTTAGCTACTCCAAGTTCCTGTCTAGAACCACCTGTGCTAACAGACATGAGAGTTAAATCCTTACTTGCATTAATCACCCTCTTAAATTGCCTTGTGTTTGTAGAAAAATGATCAGTCTTAATCCTGTGAGAATGTACAATATACTGAATGCCATCTTTAAACAAATGATAATGATTCTTTTCCCTGTAGAAAATAGCTTTTCGATCATATAGATAAGGGCTACCCAGAACTATCCCACAGATATCTAGTGGTACCACATCAAACTGTACTTCATCCACAAACTTGCTAGTGATTGCAAATTTTAAAGTGCATTGTCTTGTTACTTGCAATTTATCATTCTCGCAAATCCAGCCTAGCGGATAAGGTTTCTTATGTTGTGTAGTTTTCAATCCCAAGTTTCTTACAACATCTTCAAAAATTAAGTTAACTTGAGAACCACTATCTATGAGTGCATCAAGTTTCACATTCTTAGCAATAACCCTTATGTGAAAAAGTTCATTCCTTTTCTTATCATCAAAGACTTCATTAACTTTAGGTGTAGAAGCACAACTATCAAAGGAAACACTAGCAATAGGAGCTTTACCTTTCAAACCCATAGCTGTTATCTTAGTTTCATCATCAGAATCGGAACCAAGATCCATAACAACATTTGTGTCTTTCTCCTTACCTTTTTGTTTCTGATTCTGTCTCTGAGCCCACTTAGGCTTCAATTCGGGATGCAACTTCCAACAATGATCTTCATCATGACCCTTCCTATCACAATGAGAGCAAGAAAGCTTGTCATCCTTCTTGACTGTAGCTATCTTCTTTCCTTCCCTATCTCTACAACCTTAGATGATTTCTTTATAGAGTTATCATTATCAAAATTATCAATAAAAGAACTCTTTCCTCTTGACTCTAAATGTGTAGCTTGGACACAAACTTCATCCAAATTACTAGGGTTCAAGACCAAAATAGAATGTCTGAGATATGAGTGAAGACCTCCTATGTACTTTAACAAAGTATCCTGGGTGTACAAAGGTACATTTAATGCAATAGCCCTTTTACGAAACTCGTGGGTGTAATCTTGAACAGACTGTCCTTTCCCTTGCCTAAAAGTTTTCCAGTTCATCATTAACTGTTGCATATGGCCTAGGGGATAAAATTGCTTTTTAAGAGCATTAACAAATTCTGACCAAGACAAATTGACTCTACCATGTTGTGAAATTTCTGCTCTAGTCCTACTCTCCCACCAGGTGAGAGCTGAACCTCCCAACCGAAGAGTAGCTAACTGGATCCTAGAAGCATCATCAAAGAGGCTTTGGACTCTACAATAGACTTCTACTTGTTGAATCCAATCGTCTAGTTTTTCAGCATCTAATTCACCACAATACTTAGGTAGTTCAAATTTTACATCCAATTTAATCTTAGGCTTATTTACACCCTTAAAAGGATTAGCAGAGATAGAATGTGTAGAAGAAGGAGAAGAAGGGGAAGAAGAAGGAGTAGACAGAGGAGATTTTGGGGGTTCATCACCACCTCTTGGTTGCTTCTTTTTGCCTTTACGGTCTCCATGATCTTCTTGCTTCAATGCATTATCTTCTTCAAGTTTCATGTGTTCTTCCCTTTCTTTGAGTAGCATTTGCAACGCGGCTCTCATTTGCCATAAGGCTCTTTGAAACTCCTGCTCACTGAGTTCTTCGGGTACCTCCATTCCAGACACAGACATTTTTGGAAAAGTTCTTTTTTTCCCGATCTCAGGATTATATTCTTCAAGCTTTCCTTCACCCTTCTAAATCCTAGATCTTGTTAGCATTCAAAACCAAATGCAATAATTGTTACCAAATGCTCTGATACCAAACTTGATCTGATTTAGGATCTAGACTAATTGCATAATTGAATGCTTAACTTAAACAATTTAATGGAAACTCAAAAAACAAGTGTACATTATTGAAATTATGCTTTAAAAATCAAGGTGATAACCAGAATGTGAGAGAGAAGAAGAGAGAAAGGGCAAACAATTTGATAACGGAGTTCACCACAATCGTGACTACGTCTCCGGGTCCGCTCCAATAGAGTGAGACCGATCCAATTATTCCTCCAGAAACTCGGTTACAATCTTCGGCATAGCCTCCCCTTGGATTACAAAGAAATCTGAAAATGCACTTCCAAAGTGCGTGAGAACAAGCTTCTCCAAAAGCATGAAGTTACAATAAGATTTCTCCAAGGAAGAAAAATCCCAACTCTCCACTTACAAAAATCACCTCCAAAATTCCTTACAAAAATAATTAGCTAAAACACTCTTACAAACTCTCACCCATTTACCCCTTTTTATACACCAATTTTACCCAATTTGGTGTATAACAACTTGATTTACAATCTCCCCAAATTTACATGTAAATCCAAAAGAAATCCCTCCGTTACATAATAAAATCTCTTCAAGATAAATAATGAAGGGCCCTTATAATTTTGGGCTTACAAAAGAAAAATAATAATCCCTATAATTTTGTTTTGATAACTCTTACGGGATTATTTATATATTTTTAAGAAGATCTTTTAAATTTTATCCCTTGAAAATAATCCCATTGCTATCTTATAGGAGATTATCCCTTTTGAATAGGGGTAATAATAATTAAAAAAGGGTTGAAAATCCCTTAAAATAAGGATTCCATGAAAATAGGCTTTTTTTTAAAAATAAAGCTTTTAAAACAAAACTCATGGCTTTAAAATAGGGTGG
>VDFB02128225.1:0-23163 GCA_007258455.2 Sequoia sempervirens | reverse complement strand
AAGTATCTAAAATGTGTACAGTTAAAATTGGTAGGTAAAGATCCTAAAGGTAAAGATCCTAATTTTATCTTGCAGTTTAGAATCTTTTTATGGACAATTTATATACACTTACTGATTTGGTTTCAGGTTTCTAAGTGGCTCAATTATTCCTCTCGAATTTACCCCCTGTTTCAAGGGAGGATTTGCATTTTACTAAAATCGTTCCACCCCCTGTCTTCAAGAACAAGAAATTTTACCTGATACCATATATGACAAGGCTTCACTTGAGGAAAGAGCTATAGTGGGACAAATGATCTTAAGCTTTAGCAAAAGATTCTTCCTTCCTAATTTATCTTTGTATCAAGTTGCTAATTTATACATTTTTTTTTTTTGGACATCAGGAAATGAGGAAAAAGAATTTAAGGCGCAAATTAGATGATAGTGATCATAATGCTGAAATTCCAGTGATAGATTATGAGTGCTTTCATGAAGAACTTGTGGCCAAGAATAATGAATATTTATCATGTCTTGGTTTGACAAACAGGCAAGTTGTAAATCCACTAAGTAGTATATTATTGATTTAATACCATTTAATGAAATTTTATAGGCAAGAGATTTATGTATATAAGACATGATATGATATCTTTTTTTATTTTACAGGCAAGAAAAAGAGTGCAGAGAAAATGCAGAGAAAAAACAAAAAGAAAGTAAAGATATAGTGCTGCCAGCTCGTAGAAGCCAACGCATAAAGGATGTGTTTGAAGTGAAATCTGGGGAGACCAGTACTGATCTACCTACTCATGCCACACCTGATATGGCCAAGGAGCATGAAGTTTCGGTTAATGAAAGTCACGAAGAGAGTTTGGTTGCATCTGATGTACCTCAGAGTGCACCTGTTGCATCTACAACTTTTGATGGAATTAGTGGATTAGCTAGAAATATTGGTAGTGGTTCAACAGAAGATGTGTCTGATTTTGTTAAAAGACAAAGATTGAGTCAAGATTTATATAGATCTACAGAGAGGAATGCAAAAGAAAGAATATTAGAAGGGAAGAAGCCATTCTTGGTTGAAGTATCAAGAGATGGTGAACCCATTGGGAAAAATGCTGCAAGGTGGGCCTCAGAGTTAGGCATAAAATGTAGGGCCCATTTGGATATTTTCAAATCAAATTTTGCACAGCAAGATCCACGAAATGTGGAATATGTTATACAAAAAATGGAAAGTTCCTTTGACACTATTGGTGGACAAATCTCCAAAAAATATTACAAGCACAAGATGAGTCTTCTGATGAACAATTTTAGATACAATTGCAAAAATATAATCATGGAGGGAAATGAGAGGTTATCTACTCCACTCTATCTCCCAAACAGTGGGAGGCATTGAAAGAAAGTATGTGTTCTGAAGAATATTTGACAAAGAGTAATAGAGGCAAGAGAGCAAGAGATAATGTGAGGGCTGAACATTTGGCCGAGGTGGGTTGCAGGCCAAAATTGACAAATTTGGAGTAAGTGTATGGATTTTTGGTTCTATTTACATTTTGTTATTTAATTCAATTTTTTATTGAACTGACTATATGTTGAAATTGACATTGTTTTTTAGGTGGAAAACAATAATAGAGAAGCAGGATTAGAAGATATTGTCAATTATATGGCAACACTAGATCGTACTAAATCTAAGAGTAGTATGAATTTGAAATCTAGTTCATCAACAGAGATTTCACAGCCATTTGTTGAACGCCCAGTAAGAGCCTCTCCAAATCATGTCAACTCAAATGAAGAGTACCAACATTTAATGAGTTGCTTACATGGTCTCACTAAGAAAGTTTCACAGTTGGTTGCCTCTGTTAAGCCTATAGTTTTTGCATGGAATGACCATAATTCCATAGATTCAGATCAGGTAAGAGGCTATTCCTCAATATTTTGATTCTCAACTATATCATTTTTTTGCATACTCTTTCTCTATTGTTGTTTTTTCTTTGTTGACCTCTTCATAATTGTCTTACTCTATATGTTTTTATAGTTGCAGAACAATTATATGAAAGTATAATGAAAAGACCCTATCAATAGAGCTCTCAACAAAGCTACACAACTTCAGGACAATATTGATAGTGATTATGCTGAATTCAAAGAGTATGTGCATGATATTGAGGTGAGTGCTATGAAACCTTTAGATTAATTTTTAATTTTGGCTACTTTGGGTTTGAGCATAGGTCACAACCAGGATTGTATATCAGATTCATTTATGATTGCTTTTAAATCTAAAATGTTTGGTATGTGAAATGAGTGCATTTTAAGCATCTAAAATATTATTTTTTGGTTCTGGTATTTTCCTTGGTTGCTTATTAATGATAGGGAAAAACCTTTAGGAAAAACAGTTTTAGGGAAACATGTACTTAAAGCTATAGCACTTGAACATAGAAATGTGTAAAAGTTTAAATAACCCCCCTGATTCTATTGACAACTTGTCACAACTGCAGCACTTGAACATAGAAGACTGTAGAGGTTTAAATAACCTTCCTAATTCCATTGGCAACCTGCCACATTTGCAGCACTTGAAAATATAAATTACAGGTATAAATTTTGTGCTTTACATTTTGATTTTCCTACATGATAGAGAGAAATCTGGTGGTCAGATCTAGATTATATGGAAATCTACAGCCCACTATGAATTGTATTATGAAGAAAAAACAAGTTTGTTGTATCTCCCAAGTATCTGTATAGTTTTACTCCAAGTTTTACACATGCAAATGTACAAACTACCAAAAACTTTAAATTTAGGTATTTCATCAAGCAATGGACAAGTGACATGGACAATCAAATGAGAATTTGGGAACATCTAATACATCCTAAGTTTGCTTGATGGTAAAGGCACGAGTAATTCATAATGGTCACATTAAATTTAGAGGTTTTTACAATTGTACACCTCAAAACAATGTAAGGTATATGGAAAAATAATCCCCTCATTGATGTCTTGCACCAGGGGGTCTCATAAACCAAATTAGTGTCTCTTAGAGGTGAGATGAAAAAATATCGTTACATTTAAATTAGCATGGGGGGTTCCATTAATTAAATTAACATAGCAAAAAAGTGATAAAAGGCATGAAAATGGAAAAAGAAAATTGAAGGGAAAACATGAGAAATGTCATATATTTTAAGTGTTTAGTCTAATTTAAATATTAAATATGAACTAAAAAAAATCTATTAATGTCTAAGAATGCATACCTCAATTGCAATAATTGTTGGAGTGAGAGGAGAGACATCTTTGTGACCATGTTCTAATGCAATTTCTGGAGACAACAATGGCTTCTTTTTATTATTCTCTTTAAATTAATGAAATCATGTTCTATGCAAAACCAAAATAATTAAATAAAAAAAAGAAAGACATAAGAGGGAATAGAGATATAAAACAATATGGAACTCAAGAATGTGATTAATGTGCATTATCATCTCGAACTCATGATCAAAATGAACTGTAAGAGATACATAAACATACTTTGAAGAGACACTTTTACATCAGAATTTCCATATGCTTCAGCTCTATCCTCATAAAGTTTGGTGAGCCTTGTTAAAGCCCGCCAAAACCAACACATACATGGATGTAACAATTGTTTTCAGTATAGAATTTATCAAATAAATAACTGAAATATTGCGTAGCATATAGCTCCCTTTCATATGTTATGAACTGGATTCTTATGGACCATAAGTTGCTTAATGTAGTTGTGCAAAGGACCACAACCCATTTTATGACCATTTGAACATGCATTATGATGCATACAGGGTACAAAAAATATACTAACCTAAGTAGCACACTAAAATATAAAACTGAGATAATGAGATAATGAGATAGCCTTGTACCTGGAAAGGGCCTTAATGTTAAACAACACACTAGAATTTGTTGCAAACAATATGTATAAGGGGACCCAATTGCATTGTAACTTCCATGCGCTAACCCCAAAGGGCAATTACATAACAATTACAAATTTTATTTTTTATTTTTTTATTTTTATTTTTAAAGATTAACATAACATACATGTAATACACATTAAGTCATAACATGAATTTCATTTAAGTAGATTCATTGACACATACATCCTTTGGGGTACACAAGGAGTCATTATGAGACTGAGATCCACACAATGACAATAAAGAATAAAATCCAAAGATATAACCCATAACAAAATAAACATTAACAAATATAACACATACATAAGAAACAGTGATAAGAAACCATCTGAGTACATAAATACAACATATGCATAATTAACTTAACACATTGAATATCAATTTCCATGGCCAATATCTACACCGAGTTCACATCACATTACAGTACAATGCTCTAGAGTTACAATGATACAAGAGTGTTTCCAACCAAATGGAAACCATATACAAGATAACATGATACAATTAAACAGATGAAAACAAAGCATCATAACTGGCTCCAAGGCAAGTACAACTCTGGAGTCACTGCAACCGCACCAATCCGCACCTCTCGATCCTCGACTGGGGACCCAATGGGGTGCTTAGCACGTTCCACCCGACCATGTGAGTCTGAAGACCCACCCCCCGTGCTAGGAGCTGACAAGAAGAGTCCTCAACCAAGAACATCCCAACACGGAATCACAAGACTCACAACATACAAAAGTATCATAAAACTCAAGAATTGCAACAACATCCAAGAGTCAACATAATAAATTAAAATCACAACTCCCATCACGTAAATCAAAGCAATGATCAATAAATAAGTAATCAAAGGATGATCATGAAACAATTCCAATCAAACTGAATTAATAAACATAATACAATCCCAAATTGCAATTAAACAATATAATAACATCATAACGCAGTACCATAAAAATACAAGATCGTAAACCAAATATAAATGAGATCATACAAAACCACAAAGTACACCAAAGATGTATCAAGGCAAAAATCATTAATCAAGATAAATCCAAATATCAATAATCTATACCAACTCCCACAACCTACTTCCAGAGGAACACAATAAAGTAAAACACATGGGCAACTAGGGGAGAGTGTCATCGCATAGCCTACATGGGTTCTCCTAGCCCTTCCTCCACACTGAGGCGCCGGCCCCCATCTATGGATCTCCTGGCCCTTCCTCCTACCTGAGGCGCCGACACCATAGGGTAGCTCATGCGGAGCCGTAGACCTCTCGTGAGGACGAGGTCACGACCTTGCCAACCACGGCCTTCTCAGCCTTCCATTAGTCTGCGGAAGCACTAATGAAGACGAGGCATCCATTTTTTTTAAATCTTATAATGATATTACTACTCAACCCTCCTAAGTTATTTATTAGGTTATCACTTGATTACCAACTCACTCGTGGGTTCTCCTGTGCTCTTCCCCTTATGCGGGGCGCCGGCCCCCACGAGGAGCCACTCTCCCTAGAGACCCAACAATATCAAACCAAAACCAAGAAACCAAGGGTTGTACCATCATAATTTGAACAAAGAACCACAACATAAAAGCATGCGAGGCATTACCCATCTCGCTAACAAGTACAAAATCAGAGTCTTACAAAGTTCCGTACAACCCTTTCAAAATAATGAAACCAAAGTACTTGCCACATCAAGGCACATAAAGAGAGAGAACATCAATTACCAATCATCTCAAGCCTCTGGAAGCCAAAAGAACAACAACCCACAAATAAGGTAAAATAAAGCAATACGGTCCCAATGCAAAAACCTTAACATACGAACATCTCCTCAACCAAAAGGGCTCAAGCAGGTGATCGAAATAATAAGGATCCATCAAACTCATTCGTTGATCAAATGTGAACTCAGTAAATAAAATCACCTATGAAAACCAAACAACTCAAGAGATACATCGAAATAAATTCATCATAACAACCATTAAACACGGGGATACACTTAATGAACAACAATAAACAAACAAACACTTTCTATTCATCCGCAAGGACCAAAAAATCTAATCACAACCTTATGACACAAAAGAGCTCCCTCCAAAAACAAACTCAGATAAAATAAAATAAAATACATAATCAACTTGATACAAGCAGCCGGCTCAAACCATCAAATCAACCATGAACAAGTAAGCATCCTTATAGAGAATTTACGAAGAAGGGAATAAGGAGATAGTCATCATTTAGAAAATCATCTATTTTACATAAATCCTACATTTATCCAAATATACACAATCAACTCAATAGTAAGACATTTCTTCCACATATAAAATACTAAGTAATCACCAATACCCAAAGTATTCTAAGCTAAATAATCTATCAATTTCTTACTCACCTAAAAGACTATATTTAACAAACTACCTTTTGCTAATCCACAAAGAGTGATAACATTCTACTAGCATTTAAAGCTTACTTTATATCTTATCTCTTCCATTATTGAGGTATCATTTAAGTCGAACTGAAGAAATCCTACCACTATATATATCCATATATACATATAAAGACATTTCATCAATTAATTTCTTTAGAAATATTCCAAATAAATAAATAGAGCTATTACCTCTTTTACTCACACATAACCATTACTATTGGAGCAATCCTCTAAAAATTTAATGTTTCTAATTCCATTAATTGAGAACCCAACAAATTCACCTTTAAATAATTTATCAAATACAAGCATTTAACGAAACCTTTTGATTAAGCAATTATCAATAATTATGACCTTGTCAAGCATTATTCCTTCCCTCAAGACTAATTACTCAACAATAGATATCTAAAGTAACAATATTCCCTTGGGGATCTTATAAATAAATTAATTTTCCATATTAATTATTCTCAAATTTACTCTTCTACCTTATAACAACTTAAGAAACTTCTCAAATAATTAACATAACTCTTTAACCTAACCACATATCTTATTTAGTTAGATTCGTTAAACAGTGTTTCAAGGTTTTGAATGATACTTATTCCAAGAACTACCAAAGCGACACCTAAATATACTAATTTAATTTATCTTCCTTGCTATTCGAATTTCTCATTATTCATCAAGGAATTACTTTGTTACAAAACAATTTTCATCAATTTCTACATACACAACATGAATACAATATTTACTTCAATATGACTATAGTGAGAAATGAGAACATTTTTTTATTTTTTTATTTATATATCTATGAAGAACAGATTATTGTTTGAAATGCCTTCTACCAGATTATTACCTATATTTATATACATATATAATGACTATAGGACTATAGGACTATACTATACTTAGATCACTGCCTATGAATCCTACTATCACTTCAACTACTACTTAAAACTACAACAAACTCAACAATATCCTGGAACATAGACTATCATCTAAAGCATATACACATACTAATCAATTCATGAAACTGGGGAGATTATTTAAACTATTAAATTTCCCATTATGACCAGGTGAGAAGGCTGAGAAAGATTTCAAACAGAATCAGAGAGTTTATTTAAATCTATACACTTTGCCACTGACAGGTTAACTATGAAAACAGAGAGGTTATTAAATTTACTACACCTTTGCTAGCCTAAAGTTGCAGCTGTGATGGAAAGCCAATGATATCAGGGAGACTATTTAATTCTGCACAATAACTCTACTCTAAAAGGCGAAACAGTGACAGGTCGCCAAGTGTATTAGAAAGTGAATAATGGAAATTTGGAAAATATCGCTATCTACTAGCATTTTTATCAATTCTCAAATGTTATCTGTAAGGCTGAAGAGAAGGAGAAAGGTAAGGTACAAAAACGTGACTTAAAAGAAGGAGAATTAATATACAAATTTTTTGTTTTTGGAACCTGATGCATTTCAGATTAGAGGCGAGCTTCCAGAGATTATTTAAAGTTTTAAACTTCCCATTATATTCAAGTGCAGCAGCTGAGACTGGTCGACAATGGGATCAGAGAGATTATTTAACCTCCGCAACATTCTATTTTCAAATACTACGGATATGATAGGTTGCCAAAGTTATCAGGGAGATAATATAAATTTAGATTACCAAACTATGCGAAGGAGCTCATCTAAACGCTGCATCCAATAACATCAATTTCTCTCAGCTTCGACTGAACGGAGGTAACTGGAAAAGGCTTGAAACATTACGCAGACCAAGAGAATTAAATAATCTGCTCATTGGTCCTCAATTTCTTCACTTGAACAATCTGCTCAATGACGGCATCAGAGAAGACACACGAACCAAGCTTTCCCCACGTTTGAGATGGTTACGGTTGCAAAAACGTGAGTAGACATTATGTTCAAAGCGCCATATAAAACGAATGCATCAAATAAAGGAATTTGCTTGGCTGGAGAAGGTGGTCGAAGCTCCCTAATGCAGCTCCTACGCGAACCACCAATTTGCCTGCAGAAAGAAGGGATCCTTTTCCCGATAGTTCCCAGCATAAATGTGGATTTCCCCCAACGCAAGAGCTTTTCTTCTTCCTCCTCTCATCATCCCCTCGTGCTAATGCCATCCGATATCTACTTAAAAAGACAAGTCCTTATTTTCGCCAATTTGTTTCAGGCCCGAAAGAGGCGTAGTCCTCCCCACAAAGCTGAATATAGCTGTTATTTATTTTGCCAGCAATAAACTATTCACCTTCCCTTTTCCAATTGCTTTCCATGCATTAAAACACTTCAACTTCCTATCTATTTAAATTCCTTATTATAATAATGATTTTTGAACAACTAATGAATTATTAATTATTATCGAATATGATAAAAGAATACTTTTACAAAACAATTAGTTTATTTATTTATTAATAACTCTTTACTTATTATTTTATAAAACTAATTTATTTAATTTTCATCTTAATTTCTAGTTTTATTTATTCAATGCTATTTTAATTAATTGAGTACAAATTCCATCAAATATTATGTTAACACTAATCACACACAAAACAATAATAACTCAATTAAACACTTACAAAATCTAGAAGGTCACAACGGAGGGCACTACATGCATCATGAGTTCACAAAAGATGCCAAGAAGAACATCATGTTGCTCCTCTAGAGTGTCCTTGATGAGTTGTTGAACATTCATGGAGGCATTGGGAGTCATCTTCTAAGAGTCAACCATCTCACCCCTATGACAACACTCATGCAGATAGTCTGGATCATTGATATGGAACCAAGTTGTACTCCTTCCTTTTACTGTTGTGAGTAAACATTGAGAGACATTACCAAGACTTGCTCAGATGCCACAAGCCTAAATTGGTGTAGGATGTCTTGAGCCAAAGATATGCTCTAACACCGATGACCTGCACCACAGGGCTTGGGATGGGTGGCAATAAGGACAACATGATAAGTTATTAGCTAATAACAACTATATTATAACAAACATGCCATAGAATAAAAGGCACCAAAGTTCAAACCATCATATGCCCGTGAAATACTAAGACAACATAACAGTGCTCTTCTATTGACCAGGAACAGGTTACCACATAGGTATACAAAGAAACAAAAGAATAAGAATGAGAATTCTCAAGATCAAAGACCAAGGATGATGATCCTAGCTGATTCATCTATGAATAGTACACCTATGGTGAACCAAAGAGGAGTTGAGAAACATGTCCTTCCTCAAGTTCTAAAATAACTACACACACAATTATAGGAAAGAGCAGTTACAATCAAAATATGTTACAAAAAGGTTTGGTTTTGTAAAGGTGGATGATTGAGAGTCCATTTTCCTTGAAACAGGTTTGTGATAAGTGCACAGATGTAATTATCGCTGCCCCTGCTTACCCATATGCACTAGTGTCTTCAGCATGAGGCAGTGCCACTGACATGTGATTCTTGATACTGTGCTGCAAGCTGCTTAGGTTAAATGCAAGCTGCTTAGGTTATCTGCTTCTAAAATATAAAACTGAGATAATGAGATAGCCTTGTACCTGGAAAGGGCCTTAATGTTAAACAACACACTAGAATTTGTTGCAAACAATATGTATAAGGGGACCTAATTGCATCATGAGTTCACAAAAGATGTCATTCTTGATACTGTGCTGCAAGATAACCTAAGCAGCTTGCAACATAGTATCAAGAATGCACTTTGTAAATAACTATAAATATATTAAGATTAGTTTTGATTTCCCCAAATACAAGTCTTATAGCTTAGAAGGTCTCGTTAGAGCAACAATTCACTTCCAAAGACACTTAAAGAAAATAGTCTAGCATGAGCTAATAAGTTGACATAAGTTGAAAGGGATATATAAGAAAAAAAATCTCCAACTTTCAACACTCCAAATGCCACAAGTGGGGTATTTATTTAGTCCTCAACACATATGCTTCAATTGATACATGGTCAGTAATGTTGAGCCAAGAATTTCTAGATGGAAAAGCGAAATTTGTGGATACAAGTTTCATACATTTTCACAAAGTAAAAATAACTAATACATATATAAGAAGGAGATTTTGGTTGTTAAAAGAGGAATTGAAAATCTTAAAATATTCCTCAAGCCCAAACATTTTGCAAGCAAAAAAAATAGTTAGCCAATAAGAAATTTGTTAAGGAAAAAAACAAACATAGATTTAGCCCAAGGGAGAATTGTTGGATGGTATTTTGAATTCCAGAGTTATAACTTTGATATACAGTGGGTTAAATGGGAAAATAATTCCCTTGCTGATGCTTTAACTAGAGATCTCAAAATTATTGTAGTCATCACAATAGATCCCACAGATCCACTTATTTGCCAAGTGAGATTCTAGTTATTCTATTAACGAATAGGTATGCTAATAGGTGGATCAAAATGATTAAAAAACTAAAAAGGGATACTTGGGAATATAATATAGAAAGACATCATTTCTATATTATGGATGCTCTGGACCTTTTGGAAGCACAAATTATCTCAGAAATGCTTTCTCATTTGATCTTGTGATCACACTTATCATCAGGCCAGTGGTTACCTAGACATTGATAAAAAATTATAATTCTCTACTCAATCAGAGTAGTAAATAGTTTTTATTTTGGTAGGTTTCCTTTTGAAAATTATGCAGATGCATATGGAGCTGTATTAGATGAAGAAATGGTTGATTTCCTCAATTTAATTAAGTTTGTAAAATTTAAAGTTTTTGGTAGTTTATACATTTGCATGTGTTATAGATCAAATATTATTGAGTTGCCCCATAAATATTATATTATTGGGCCCAACTTAAAATAATATTATTATTCATTTCCCTTGATTTATCCTTTAGCCTATGAGAAATGATGATATGCTAGAGGTCTCTCCATGGTTCTAATTTGGAAAGGGGACATGGCAATAACTGATTGCATGACAACATAACTGATGAGTAATTGACTGATTTTTAACTATGATTTCACAACTAACTGCATGATTGCATGACTACATAACTGATGGGTAATTGATGTGCTACTAATGATGATTGCATAACTGGTGAAGACCTGGATTATTTTTAATGTGCTGATAATAGACATCATTCTAATCAACAAGAGGTCGCAAACCACTTAGCTTGGTCTTTAATTGACCCTGATTACAATTGCTGTACTAAATAAGCCTATAGGGCCATAGTAGCCTGTAATAGTTTTAACTAGAGGGCCATGTTAATAGCCCAAAAGCAGACTGATTTTGAGAAGCCTTATAGTTTTCAATCATTTTTCCAATGTTAAATTTAGTTTCTTTGGTTAATGTACTTATTCTGTGGAATTTTATTGATTGTTACTTACCATACTTCTGATGCAGGGTCAAGGACATTTTCTATCATTATTGTTTAATCATAGATTTCTAAGGCTGATTAGGCCTTTTTTTGTTTGTAATTTAGAATTTTATGTTAAGATGTGACTAGAATTTACAAACTATACAGATACTTGGGAGATACAACAAACTTGTTTTTTCTTCATAATACAATTCACAGTGGGTTGTAGATTCCCATATAACCTAGATCTGACCACTAGATTTCTCTCTATCATGTAGGCAAATCAAAATGTAAAGCACAAAATTTCTGGCTACAGAGAAATTTGACCACCAGATTTCTCTCTATCATATAGGCAAATCAAAATGTAAATGTCACTATCCTTACCTCCTTTACCTCTATATTTTCCTTGTGACCTACTGTTCCTGCATTGTTAGTCCTCAAATGATCTCTACAAAGATAATTATACAAACACATAACTTAATGTGTAGGGTCCATAATGAGTACAAGTTGAATTCACTATAAGAGGCTAGATTTAAAATTAGAGCCCTAGAGGTATGAAAGAAGAACAAAATTAAATTATAATTCATTACTGAGTCATTGACCAACATAATTAAAGCGATGGGCAACAAAACAGATAGTATAACAATATCAAAGGCTTTCCATATGATCTTATTGAGATACAATCTAAAAAATTGTAACATAAACTAATCAGAAAAGCTTGGAACGAACTACCGATAAGCCCATGAATAGAATAAATGAGTAGATCTTGCTTGTAAGGAGTAAAATGGTTTTTATATCTTTCTATTTAGCTTGAGTTATAAATGTATAATTTCAAGTGAATTCCTTAATTTGAATGTATTAAATAGAGTGCATGTGATCTCACCAAACAATAAAAGTAGCTCCAAAATCAATCATTTTTAAGAGCAACTCTTAGCAAATAAATGCAAGCAACTAGGAGAAAGGGGATTTTTTTGAAAAGGTAAAAAGGTCATCACATGCCTAGCATTTTGTGCTAAGATAAAAGATCAAAGCACTCACAATAGAGAATTGGAGATTAAACTGGATAAACTAAGTGATATTGGTTTGAAAGGTGATAATGTTAACTTTGAGTTTATAAGCTGAATTGAATTTTTGAACAAAAATTAACTATCATCCATAGGTTTTGGATAAGAAATTATTTTTTCCTAGTTTTTGACTCCTCACACCTTGGTAGAAATGTTTGTTTTGTAATTTTCTCTTGTTTTCTAATATGTTATAAGGCAAGTTTGTGATAAGGTTACTGAACAATAGTTAATATGGAATGCTTGTTGATATTTAAATTGTTGATGTGTATGCACAAGCAGGCTGATGAGAATGGGTTTGTAAAAAGATCAACTACTAGTATGTTGAGTGGAAAGTAGCTTGCTTCTCCAAACACGGTGAGTTCTGTGATGACCTCAGTGAACACATTTTATCGTATTTTCTGTGTTCTATGGTATTGAATATTAAATCTTACAATTTTTTATGTCTGAATGAGATATTGATTGAGTTGCATGTAGCTTCTATAATCTAAAGATAAAATAGTACAAGTTTATTAGTTTATGTTAATCATGCATAAAAATTTTCTGGAAGCCTTTATGCAAGTTTAGTAAGAACATGGATGAAGTGCAACTTTTGAACATCATAAAAACTCAACATATCTTCTAAGGATTGTTATAGATCAAATATAATATAAGTTGAACGTCATGCTTTGGATTTATTTTTGGCTGCCTTGTGCATCCTTTTTTACTAATCTCCTTATGTGTGGATGGAAACCAACCCTATATCTGGTCAAATCATTTTTTCAAAATGTTAACTTTGAGTTTATAAGCTGAATTGAAATTTTGAACAAAAATTAACTATCATTCATAGGTTTTGGATAAGAAATTATTTTTTCCTAGTTTTTGACTCCTCACACCTTGGTAGAAATGTCTGTTTTGTAATTTTCTCTTGTTTTCTAATATGTTATAATGCAAGTTTGTAATAAGGTTACTGAACAATAGTTAATATGGAATGCTTGTTGATATTTAAATTGTTGATGTGTATGCACAAGCAGGCTGATGAGAATGGGTTTGTAAAAAGATCAACTGCTAGTATGTTGAGTGGAAAACAACTTGCTTCTCCAAACACGGTGAGTTCTGTGATGACCTCAATGAACACATTTTATCGTATTTTCTGTGTTCTATGGTATTGAATATTAAATCTTACAATTTTTTATTTGTCTGAATGAGATATTGATTGAGCTGCATGTAGCTGCTGTAATCTAAAGATAAAACTATACAAGTTTATTAGTTTATGTTATTCATGCATAAAAATTTGTTGGAAGCCTTTATGCAAGTTTAGTAGGAACATGGATGAAGTGCAACTTTTGAACGTAATAAAAACTCAACATATCTTCCAAGGATTGTTATAGATCAAATATAATATAAGTTGAATGTCATGCTTTGGATTTATTTTTGGCTACCTTGTGCATCCTTTTTTACGAATCTCCTTATGTGTGGATGGAAACCAACCCTATACCTAGTCAAATCATTTTTTCAAAATGTTAACTTCGAGTTTATAAACTGAATTGAAATTTTGAACAAAAATTAACTATCATCCATAGGTTTTGGATAAAAAATTCTTTTTTCCTAATTTTTGACTCCTCACACCTTGGTAGAAATGTATGTTTTGTAATTTTCTCTTGTTTTCTATGTTATAAGGCAGGTTTGTAATAAGGTTACTGAACAATAGTTAATATGGAATGTTTGTTGATATTTAAATTTCTGATGTGTATGCACAAGCAGGCTTATAAGAACGGGTTTGTAAAAAGATCAGCTGTTAGTATGTCGAGTGGAAAGCAGCTTGCTTCTCCAAACACAGTGAGTTTTGTGATAACCTCAGTGAACACATTTTATCGTATTTTCTTTGTTCTATGGTATTGAATATTAAATCTTACAATTTTTTATTTGTCTGAATGAGATATTGATTGAGCTGCATGTAGCTGTTGTAATCTAAAGAGAAGACTATACAAGTTTATTAGTTTATGTTATTCATGCATAAAAATTTGTTGGAAGCCTTTATGCAAGTTTAGTAGGAACATGGATAATGTGTTATTTGTTGGAAACCTTTATGCAAGTTTATGTTATAATGTGTTATTTTTTTCTTTTTGTAGGAATGTATTGATAAACTCAAAGAAGGAGATAAAGTTAAGGTGTTGGATCCATTAGATGGTGATGTTGTGGGCATTGGGCGGATTCACTCCCTATCTATTGTACATGGAGTCAACTTGAAAGGAACAATGGATGCAAATGTAAACATTTTAAAGGTCACAAGTAACATACCCCTTGTTTATGAAGACAAAATAAATGGAGCTGTTTGTCTGAAAGAGAAAGAGGGAACCTTCACACAGTGGCCACTAAAATATTTACAAAAAATGATAGAGTTGAACATATTTATCATGTACTAGTTGCTAGACATCTTGGCTCACTACTTTATACAGTATTTTGAATATGTTGTTCAGGGATTTTAATTATCATGGCGTATTTGAAAGACTTGGAAACTCTTAGACAACTTTGACATTTTTTATTATATTTACATATATACTCTTAGACATCTTCGACATCTTATAACTTGATATATATATTGATATATATTTGCATTAAATTTTTTATATTGTAGATTACCTTTATTTATCATGATGTTGAATCAATCTTTTAATTTTAGTATGTTGTAGCTTGTACCCATATTTAATATTTTTATTTACTTTTATGTTTTAGTTCAAATTTAATATTATATTAGTTTTGCATTATAAAATTTATGGTATTTAATAAATTATTTATTTCATGATTATATTTACTACCAATTAATGAAAACTAGTAAATAAAATGACTGAATTAATGACTAACTGTATGATTAAAGTAATGATTAAATTAATGACTAAATATGACTAAATGACTAAATAACTAAATATATGACTAAAGTAATGACTAAAATAATGGCTAAATAAATGACTAAAGTAATGACTAAATTAATGACTAAATATATGACTAAATATATGACTAAATTAATGACTAAATATATGAATAAAATAATGACTAAATATATGACTAAATAAATGACTACCTTGACTAAATAAATGACCACTTAACAACAATAAATGACTAAATTAATGATTAAATATATGACTAAATTAATGACTAAATATATGACTAAATAAAACACTACCATGACTAAATAAATGACTAAATCAATGACCAAATCAATGAGTACAAATCAATGACTAAATAAATGACTAGAATAGTTTAGTCATAAATTTAGTTGCGTTATAAATGACCGGCAATAAACTACTAATGGTCACTTAACCAAAATTAGTCATTTATATGCAATTTTTAGTAGTTTATTTAGTCATATATTGTTGTTTGTGTACTAGTGGAGGGTCTCTCCTTCTCTTATCACCAAACAAGTCTTGATAGACCAAGGGTCTTGTGACTTGGCTTGAATGACGCTAGCTACACTTCAAGGTACAAATTTTACACTCCCCCCTTTATATACCTCACTAGAAAATATGGTCGAAGTCATCCTTAAGGTGATCAAAACCCCAAGTAGGCCTCCTAATGGTAAAGACTATACTAGGTGTTTTTGGTCACCCAATATCTTATGGAGTGCAAGGGGAGAGAATATACACATGCTAGTAAGCCTTGAGATAACAACTAGAACATAAAAGAAATGAAAAAATGTGATATTTTTCATCTCCAAGATCACAACAAGTGCAAAGAGAGAGCATACATCTACAAGTGATCCCACAATATTGGTTTACACTTTCTGGGAGATCCTAATTTTTGCTGAAATCACATATTTTTAGAAAATATAATGATTCAAGCCTTGAAAAGTTCCATTTAAAGGATTCCAATTGAAGAGGTTTGATCAAACCACCTTAGGCCAAACCCCCTTGGATAGAATCCCGCTTGTTTTAAACCATACCTCTAACGAAGTCTCCTTTACACCTATCAAAATGTTGATAAAAAACCACTTTTGATTTACCTTTTGGGGGATCAAATGAATTCATTTTAAATTTATTTTTTGTAAGTATGCAGTCCTTATTGTAAGCTTCCCAAAAAGTATAATTTTAAATAAATTTAATTTGATTATTATATTTATTTTTTATTTCTTGTAAATGTAGGATTTTCACTAAAAATCAAGCTCCCTATTCTTCACATGTGGAAAAATAGCAGATTATAAAAAAAATCTAAAAAATATCTATGCACTAGATATTGATGTCATTGATCCAACAATTTTTTTTTTGAATTTCGATGCATACAAAAAAAGTTATGTTTTAGCCAGTAAATCATGTTTAGATTATAACTAGTTTGACTTTGAAACTTAATTAAGAAAAAAATATTCAATGAAATGCTATGAAACCAATTCCATGCACTAGATATCGTAGCTACGAATGTAAATTCAAAAATATTAGAATTTTATCCTTCATAGTAACGTCACTCTTTAAAAATGGTGTTTACTATTAAAAACTAGTTTTCAAAGGGGATGGAAAAAGAAGTGCAATCTGAATCCAAAAATTTTGAAAAATAAATAAATTAGAATCTACAAACAAACTTTCACAAATCACTAGTTTTCATCATCTTCAAATTCCTCATGGTTTAGCTGCTATAGGTGCTCAAAAGTGAAGATTTAGTTAAATTCAGTTCAATGTCCAGTTTGGTCCAAAATTGTAAACCAGTATTGTGGGATCACCCCTACACACACTTCCAAACATGATAAACAATGTTCATTAACCCACTAAGCTACTTTAGGTGCCTACATTAGAGGAAAATAAAGTCTTGGACCAAAAAATTTACATCAAAATATTAGTAATCTCAATGATAATGGTCTTTGACAAGCATTATATAGTTGCACCAATTGTTAGTTGCTAAAAAATGAAGGTTAGATGAGAAAAATGACTAAAAATCCCTAGAAATTATAATCTTAAACAAAAGTGCAACTTTACATGATAGAGGCACCAATTTATGAAAAAAAAGTGCAACTTGGTGATGCAGAGGCACAACTTTGTGAAATGGAGGTGTCACTCTATGATATAGAGGTGCAGTTTCACAGACAAAGCCTAAATATGACCTCTGAGAGCCAAACACGAGATTTTTCACCAAACTAATTGGAAAAAATGTAAGATAAAAGTATAGGACACTTGAAGACACAAATATATAACTAAAATATGCTAGTTTATATGCTCAAAATATCTCAAAATGAAGCAAAAACTAGATCTCCTAGAAATCTTGCAAGGAAACCTAGTTTTGTAAAACCCTAGAAACCCTAATTTTGGAACACAAGAATGAGTCAATCTACAAAAAAAGAGTGTTAGAATTATGTAATCCTATAAAACAAGGTCTCAAAGGTTATCTAAACCCTATATCTATCTCAATTTTTTAAATGCAAGACACAAAACAGTTCTGGGTGATAGAGGTACCACTTTGCAGAATAGAGGCACCACTTTATGCAAAAGAGGCACAATTTTGTGAGACAAAGGCACCTTTATGTGAGATAGAGGATCAGCTTTATAGTTTTAAACAAAAAATGACATCTACATCACACAAACTCACAAATTTTTTATAAAAAACATTAGTATATGGACGTGTGTCCACTAGGCATACCAAATTGAAGAGGTTGAGAAAGTATTGAAGGTAAACAAGGGAAGATTAAATAAATACAAATAACAATACCTTCACCTAAAATATTTTCTTCTCTCCTTGATGAGAGGAAATGAAGTGCACCCTTATTCCATTTGATTTTCTCTTTGATGTTTATATGTGGATTACTCAATGCTCTAGCATAACCTTGATATGATTTTATAATGATAATGATAGGCTTGAATCAATAGATATTTTGATAGTATGTAGGTATGATAGCTTGATGAGAATTGAAAAATGAAGGACGAGAACTTCTAGATATAGAGTCTTGAAGAGGCAAGATTAATGGCTAGAAATGATTGATGATGGATGGCTAAGACTGAAAGAGGATTAGGGTTTGGATCAAAGATGTATAACATGATGGATAAGATATAGGTTTAGAATTGAGATAAGGACAAAAATCATTATGTAAATGGCTAGGGTTAAGAGGTTAAATGAGATGAAAGGATAAGATGAAAAGGGAGTTTAAATTTTGGATAGGTGTCTAGGCTAAATGAATCTAGACAAGGAGTTAATTAAACATTTGAAGGAGATATTTGTCACATGAGGAAAAATTTATATTATGATCCATGTGAACAAGATGGAGGGCTAGGATTAGATGGAAAAGGATAGAGGATAAAGGGAAATTAATTAATTAAATAAAATATTTATTTAATTAATAGGATCATGATGAAAGGATAATAATTAAAAAATAGTAAATATTTATTTAATTAAAGAATTAGGATAACAATGGGAATAATTAAATAGATAATAAATATTTATTTAATTAATGACTTAAGATATACTAAAATTAGGTGTAGTTGGGTAAGGATAGGGACATAGGTCCCACAGGGCATGCCAAAATGAAGAGGTTGAGAAAAGATTGAAGCCAACAAAATGAAGATAAAAGCAGTACAAAGCACAATGCCTTCACCTAGAATCTTTGCTTCTCTCCTTGATGAGAGGAAGTGGAGTACACCCTTATTCCATTTGATTTGCTCTTTGATGTTGATATGTGGATTGCTCAATGCTTTAGCATAAATTTGATATGATTCAATAATGATAATGATAGGCTTGATTCAATAGATATTTTATCAAAAGAATCAATGTACTGATCATATGCATAAAAAGGTGACTCATAAGTATAGTAGGAAGACACAAATGTGCACCTCTATTAGAGAGATGGACATGATATTAGGTCAAAAGAGCCAAATAATGAACCAAAAATGAAGGTCTATTTATCGAAAGTGTAATTTTATGTGATAGAATCATAGTAGGATAGGTCAAAAGCACTACAACTCAAAAGCATAATATTGTAACTCATAAGCACCATTCTGTGACCCATAAGTGTAGGTTTATGTCTCAAATGTGTAAATTTATTAGAAATATGCACAAACATATAAATTAGAAGCACCATATAATAATAAAAAAGCCTAGTGTTATGTTTCTAAAGTGTAACAGTATGACTCAATAATATTGTTCTATAATGCAGAAGTGCAACTCTATGTAGAAAGATGTGATTTTACAAGTTTTTGAATATTTTGGACATATTGTTCTTTGGAAAGAGACAAAAATAACAAACAAGATGGACAATGACTTTCAAGGTAATAAGACTAATAGGTTTTTACTGGTTTTGACAAGAAGACATGCCAAGCACATTAACAACCCTATAATTATTCAAGGAGTGTCGCACTAGAGTAGGCACACATGATTAAATACCTTGAATTTAATGTAAGAAACTTCTCTCTTCTCAAGAGTCATTAGCAAGAATCCAGTGGCTCATGGGCTCACCTTTTTCCTTACTTTGGAGGTTTTGACACCTTTATCCCAAAGAGTTTCCACCTTACTAAAGGAGGTACATGGTGATTAACTTTAGACATGATATTGTACCTTACACCACACTAAATTAACGATTGATAGTCTTAGGCTTGCTAAAAACAAGGTTCATAACTTGGTATATGTGAACTGAGAGCCCACCTACAAATTCTTGATTCTAAGAGTGTCTCTCCTATCATCTTCACCAAATGAGTCTCAATGGATCAAAGGTCTCGAGGTGTAGCCATACACAATGATGACTCACTCTTGAGGTACAAATTTTACTCCTCCCCCTTTACATACCCTACCAAGAAATGTGGTTGATTTCAACCTTGGGGTGATGAAATCCCAAAGGAATCCCCCTAATGGGAAATGATGATAATAGTTCTTTTGATCCCTAGGCTCATACAAAGTGCAAGGGGTGAGCATACACAAGCTAGTACAACCTTAGGTATAAACATAAACAAATAAGTAAACTAGTAGGTGTTTTTTATCTTTAGGATCACACATAGCACAAGGAGAGAACATACACACCTAAAATTTTACACAAATATAACAAACATGTTTATTTTAAAACCCAAAATGAAGTGTGCAATTGAACTAGTAAATAAATGAAATAAATTTGTCAACCATATTGCATAAAATCATGTCAGTAGTCAATAAAATAAAATCTCTCCCAATGATTTCCAATCTACACCACTTGATTAGTTCCCAAGGTCATGAAAATTTTAGCGAAAAATAAAATCCAATTCAAAAAATTAGAAGCATAGAAAGAATTGTTAGATGTGTTAAACAAACAAACAAAAATCCAACAATACTTGTCAAATCCATCAATCTACCTATCAATAATGTCATTATGTCCTTCAGATGCATTGATCTACCTTTCAAATGTACCAATGTATCTATAGAAGTGTTGATCTACTAACTTGCACCTGCAACTAGAAATAATTTGTAAAAAAAAGTGAAAAAACTGCAAAAATAATTACTAGTTTCTAAAAATTATGTAAGGGTTAAAAACATCAATTCATCATATCTCCAATGTTCAAAGCTAGAGTTATTTGTGAGTTGTTTAGGTGTTGTCATTGATGTCAACCCCTTATGAAGAGAATGCTAGAATGTTGCTAGTGTTAATGATGTCAAACCCTAACATCTGAGTTGTTGGAAGCCTAGAGTTGTTGGTATTGATGTTAACACAATGCTGGTGTTGTCATTGATGTCTTACTTTAGTATAGTTGCAGACATTGTGTTTGGAGAGATAATTGGATGTGCAATAGTTGATGAGGGGCATTACAGATGCTATAAATGTGTTGCAAAGATGTTAGTAGTGTTGTTGATGCAGTTGATTCACTTGGTTTCCAAGTGCTTTTGAGAAAATTTAAATAAAAGAGAGTTCAATGTGATAAAGTGGTGTTTAGTGTTCTTCTATGTATTTCTTCATGGTTGAAGATATGCCTGTGTGGTTTGGATATGATGATTAGAGGTTTTCAGAGGTTCTATATCCAAAATTTTAGGTTCTAGATCGTACTGTAGTGGAAGAAGTGTCCGATAGTATGTTTGTTTGGTGAAATAGGGTGTCCGAGAGAAATGACATTGCTCTACATTTCTCCATAGTGAATATTCTTGTCTTGTAGATATGGGAAAATTCTTATATATTTTGCATCTATCTTCCATTAAATTTTTAGGTGTTGTGATGTTTTGCAAGGTTGTTTGGTGTGTTGGATATCTGTGCTAGTGTGTCTAGTTGCACAAAATAAAGGTTTTCTTAAGTTTTAGGTGGTTGTAGTAGTAGTGGCGAATATTTTGATGATGTGGAATATTTTGAGATGCTTTGGAATGTTGTTGTGTGGTTTGTGATACGTTTTCAGACCAGGAGAGGCGTGCTTGTGGTTGCTTATTAGTGCTAGTGTAGGTTTGGACAACCTGGCATGCTATCACTTTTTGTGGAAGATGATTGCTATTTGTGGAAGTGTTGAGAAGTGTGTTGATGTAGATTTGGGTCCTAGTTAAGTTGTGGCATGGTTTTCCTTCACTTCTTTACACTGTGGAAGTGTTTGGTACTGACCTATTTGATGTTGCACTGTTGAGGTGCATACATTTTCTTAAGGCTGACCTAATTGAGATTGTTTTAGGTTGAGGATGGTATAAATACAAGGTGAGTTATTGTGTGGATTAAGTAGAGTCTATGCGTGATGTGAAAGATGTGAAAGTGATCAAGTGTGGTGATCTATGTGCGAGCTTTAATGCTTATTACTCCCAGATGCAGTGAGTAGAAGGTTTCTACATTTTAGTCTGTTGAATGAGTTGTTTGTGTTTCAGTGGAACTGTACCTTTGACATAATAGAGATGCATTGTTAGTAGTTCAAATTGGCAGTGATGAACCCCTTCTTCTATCTTCTTTCTTCTTGACAGTGAGTCCTTTGGCAGTGATCCCTTCTTTATTTTGGGTAGTGAGCCCTCTAACAGTGAGCCTATTGTATTCAGTGTTTCTATTAATTTATATTGTGAGATAATCCTCACCATGGTTTTTACCTTCTTGGGTTTCCACATAAATATGGTGTTCTATTGTGCATGGTGTTTTGATGTGTTACTATTTTTTTTTACTTTCATGCTAAATCTGATTAAGGATTTAAGAGCTAATAAAGATTTGAATGTTAATGAGGGTTTTTATGTTTTAATGTATAACTGATTCACCCCCCTCTCAGTTGTCATGTGCATCTAATAATTGGTATCAAAGCAAGGTTCCTTGGAAGAATCTTAATCACTTGAGGTATATCCAGATGGCGCATAGGAAGGAGGCTCCCTAGTTTGATGGGACAAATTATGCATTTTGGAAAACTAGGATGGAAGGTTTCCTTGTTTCCATAGGGTTTGGAGTTTGGAATTCAATTGAAGATGGATATACCATTCCCACTAATGGTCTGAAAACTGATGATGAGATCAAGGCATATGAGAACAATGGAAAAGCAAGGAATTCTCTTTTGAGTGGTCTTACTTATTCAAAACTTGTGAAGGTTATGAGCTACACATTTACTAAAGAAATTTGGAAGAATCTGAAAAGTGTCTATGAAGGAGATGATAAG
>VDFB02128223.1:0-16531 GCA_007258455.2 Sequoia sempervirens | reverse complement strand
AACCTCGTGTTTTTTAGTCTTTTTCCCTTCTTGAGCAATTTCTTTCTTTCTCCTTTCTTTCTTTACCCTTTTCTACAAAATCCCTCTTCCTCACGCCATACTTTGCATTCCCTTTTCCACGTAGGCAAAGAGGATGATGAAAAAAATCGAGTGCAACCACATTTGCTTGAAGTTCCTAAAGCATTAGCATACTGCCCATACCTTCATCCAACTTTGTCTCCCAATGTTTTTGATTGATATGTTATTTTATTTATTTATTTTATTATCCACCCAATGTCGATGTGAAAGGGTCTTCTTTTATAGGGATGTGACACAAACTTGTTAATTTGTGAATAAGGTGTGCTAGCCAAGTATTCAAACACAATGAATTTGCAAAACCATCTAAATTAAACAATCCTACTCAAATAAAATATCTTACTCTCATTTTGTAATGCCAAATGGTGAGAAAATTGGCAAATAACAATAGTATCAGTATAAGCATGCAATGTATAAATTTGAATAATCCAATGAAAGGTACATGTGATTAACCATTAAACTTGAATTAGAACATGGATAGACTAAACATAAAAAGAATTGGTAAAATTATAAACAAAAACACATAACATTAGATGTAAGTGGAGAAAATCATAAACACAAACACATAACATCATACTTTTAAGTTATAATGTTTATTTTGAAGATTAAATACGAATCTACCATGGACATTAAGAAATATTTTTCTTGATTAGATGAAAAAGAGAGTTCAATATTGTAGCCCTAACATAGATAAATGGTGTATCTCTCTCTTCTTTTATCATTCTATGTTTTTAGTTCTCTTCTAATTATTAATAAATTTTATCATAATCTTACATCAATATTAGTCTCTAAATACAAACTTATAGAAAGGAATTATGTCTACAACTTCATTAAAAAGATTATCATATACCATAATAATCTTCCATTTTCATTACTTGATAACATATAGTAGTTCTACTCCTTACTCTATACACCCCAACTATAATATTGATATAAATAATCATCTATATATAATCTAAACTTCTTTATCAACTCTTATGAAAACAATTTTCTTGAATATGAGTCAATTCTTACTTTACTTAAATAGCTTTAATTGTGAAGACCTCCTTCAACAAAGTGTAAGCTATTCTTGCATTCATGTGTAAACTACCTCTAATCTCTTTTCCCCTACCGTGGTCATCATACCCTCCTTATACTTACTTTATTTTAATTTTTTGAGACATAACTCTTAGCATTGAAATAACTAATCAATTTATAGACAATCAATCAATTTTTTTTAAAAAAATAAGAGCATGCTTACTATTACTAAACTTCTTTCTAAGTAAACTTCTTTGTAAGAAAAATTTAAATAATTAAATAATTTTAATGATTTGATTATTTTCTAAAGCCATATTCTTCTATTAATTAAATAAATTTCATTATTTAATTAATTCATCTATTTTTTTATATCTTCCCTTTTTTTTTTTTTTTAGACTGCAGGAATCGGGTAGCACGACCCCCTATTTTATATCTTCCCTTTGATTAAAATAAAGTAATATTTATTTAATTACGTTACTAATTTTCCTTTCTCTTTGTAATTAAATAAATTAATACTTATTTAATTATTTATTTTCCATTTTCCTTCTATAATTAAATATTTATTTTAATTATTTAATTATTTTCTTCTACAATGAAATAAAGCTTACTTATTTAATTATTTTCTATTTTTCTCTCCACTATTAAATAATTATTTTTATTATTTACTTTTTAATTAGATAATTGTTTCCAAATAATTTTGATTAAAAGTCAACTTTTCCCTCTTTGCTATAATTGAATAATTGCTTTTATTATTTAACTTTTCCCGATTCCTCCTAAATTAAATAATTTTATAATTATTTAATTTACTTCAGCAACCTCCTTTTTTGTTCCAATCTCCTCCCTTATCCCAGTTAGCCTCCACCTTTGATAAGGTTTTATTACCTTTCAATCTTCATCGTCCATCCTTAACTAGACCATATTTTGCCCTAACCCTATTTCCTTGCTTCTCCAAGCAATCTCACCCATTGATCATCATCATTCTTCATCATTTAATCTTGGCCCTTCATTCCAATTTGGTTTTCTATAAAAGAGACCTATCCCTTTCATTTCAAGACTACAACCACTATCTTTGATACTTTCCTATATCGCGAACATTAGGCTTATTATTCTTGAATACTAAAAATCTGAGGGGAAGATAGCATATAAAGCAGAATGGAAAAGAGCTATGAAGGTATTCAACCATGGCATAGGAATTATGGTAATATTACTTTATTGTTTGTGTTTCTATGTTCATTTGTACTTCATTGTTGGATTAGTGTCATTATTTGAGTTTTAGGTAGTTGGTAGTTGATAGTGTTGATTCATTCTTTACACCTTGATTTTGGCTTTAGTAAAATTTACCACAAGCAATTCATTGTTCGAAAATTCACCCCCAACAATTCACCATGGAAAAATTCACCACCATGACAAATTCACCTTATGGAAAATTCACCACAAGCAATTCATGGCGGTGAATTTTCACAATTTTACCCTATTCTATATAAACAATAGAAAAAAATAAAGGGGAAAATTCACGGCTAGCAATTCTATGTTCATTTGTACTTCATTGTTGGATTAGCATCACTATTTGAGTTTTATGTAGTTGGTAGTTCATAGTGTTGATTCATGCTTTACACCTTGATTTTGGCTTTAGGAAAATTCACCACCAGCAATTCACCACCAACAATTCACTAGGGAAAAATTCACCACCAAGACAAATTCACCTTATGGAAAATTCACCAGCAGCAATTCATGGCAGTGAATTTTCCCATGGTGAATTGTTGATGGTGAATTTTGCTGCGGTGAATTTGCCTGAAGCCCTTGATTTTACCCTATTCTATATAAACAATAAAAATAAATAAAGGAGAAAAATATTTTTTTATAAAAATTATAACTGTTAAAGAGCGGATTGAGTGGAATTCTCAAAGTTGCATTCAATTTATAGAAAAAATATAAAAGCAAGATTAAAAACACACTTTTAATAGATTTAGATACGAAAAAGATTTATGTCATGAACATTTTAGCATAATAATAATATACACAACTATGTAGTCAATATAATATCTGAAAAGTCAGTAGGGAAGATATGATTAGGAACATCATTAATTCTTTATTTTTTATTGGTTTCTTTGATACTACAGTGGAAGGAAAAAGAAGCGTTGCTCAGAAATTTCCAACAATTCTCAGGAACTTCACCCTAGATCACCTCAAATTATAGCACTCCCTTTTTCGTGATTCCAATCTTGTCTTCGATTCGACTAGGATTTTATTCACCCTAGATGCTCACATTCTCCTGATTATGGGCGTCCACATCTTTTTTGTTTGTAAGGTGTGGTTTGGCTTAGGGTTTTCTAGCTTCCCCGACTTCTTAAAAGACCAACTCTTGGTACTCTGGAAGCATCCCAGTTGCTCCAGAAAACTCAGCAAACATGAGTGTGTACTCTACAAAACTCATCAAAAGCATATCGGTATCTGATTGTATCAGGAATGTCCTAGCCAAGGAACCAATCATGTGAGAGGATATATCCATCTATAAAACCAAACTATTTGTCACTTATCAACACAATCTTTTAAAATTTTAGTTTGGTCTTTAAAGTACAAAATCCAGTATGATGACACAAAGCTGTGAAGAAATATGATGTACAATCTACAAGGTTTGTGAGGAAGAATGTAATAAGTTTAATAATTCAGATGGTCCGATCTCTACTAATCACTCTATGTGAGCATAGTTCTAGCAGCCATTGCATTTACCACATTAGCAGTAGCTGGTATCAATTTGATAGTAAGAAATTATGTGAAAAAAATTGTCACAAAATATTTGTGGAAAATAAAATAACTAATTTTCTTTTATTTCATCCACCAAATAAATGCAAAATTCATTTCATAGTTCAAACTATCTCTATGTGAAAAAACAAATAGGGCTCTGACACTGGTATTAGAGTAATATCGTATATAAGAAAAACCCACTGATAAAATCAAGAGGCAATATCTTCATTTAATAGACAACAACAGAATTGTTTTAGAATATATTAAGACAAGTGGCACTTGTTAAATTTTGAAAATGGGAATCCAAGCAGTCATGACTACCTTATAAATTCACATTTTGAAGGAAAGCTGGCCTTCGTTTCCACCCAAATTCCAGATCCAGAAGTGTGTTTATTACACATTCTTCTTCCCCAAAGGTTGGAACCCAGGATTTCATTGATTTCTCAAATTCGTTTAGCCCTTTGCAGAGCTCATTTGAAACTGAGATTCCTATGAAAAGGAAAGAAGAGCATGAGGTTTCAGAAAGAATCTAAATTTTCTTTTACAGATAGGTCCTTAACGAGAATAAAAGGAATGGTCGAAGATCTTTTCTTGGGCGTGAAGTTAGCTTGCATAAACCGCAGTCTTACTAAAGATAGCGATTGTAGAGGTGATTTTGAATGATCGGTATGGCGATGAAATGGAGGGAGGAGAGTTTTGTAGAGGCGAACACAGCGATAATGAATCAGTGAATACAAAAGCTAAGGTTTTCATAGCAAACTTTCACCGTCACCTTGCCCGGACGACAAACTTCTGTGCTGGAATACCAGGAAATGCTGGACAGGAGCCTTGCATAACTCTCTTTCATTCTCATTTGGTATTCTACATAGAGATAGAAGAATACCAGAATACCAAATGAGAATGAAAGAGAGTTATGCAAGGCCCCTGTCCAGCATTTCATGGTATTCCAGCACAGAAGTTTGTCGTTCCATGTGAAGGTGATGGTGAGGGCCAACTCCATCTTGTTCAGCTGCGGTTTATTGCTTTCGGCGCGTGTTGCTCACCTGCTCACCCGCTCCATTTCATTCGCCATATATCATTCATGCGCACAGTAAGCTATCTGAAAACCAAGCTAGCGATTTTATTCAAAGGTAACTTCGCGTGAGATTTCCCGCCATTCATTGCTGAGAGACACGTCTATAAAGGAAATTGAGTGGATGCGAGAAACACAATCACTTCTCTCGGGGAATCAACAGAACTCAAGCCCGGGCTCTGCGGGCTGAACAGGTGAGAAGTGAATGGAATCTTAAGTTGCTATCCTTTAGTACGGGAGAAAGTATTGGCCAGTAAACACGCCAGTGTAATTTGGATGAAAGCAGAGGCCGGCACCGAAAGGTATGAGGAATTTATAGGGTGAGTGCACGGCTTGCTTGAAGGTTCTGGCCTAAAAATCTAACCAAAATTATGCGCTTCATATATTCCTAAAACAATTATCTAGGACTTTCCTTATACAATCAGAGATACCAATATGTTTTTGATGAGTTTTGTAGAGTGCACACTCGTGTTTGCCGTGTTTTCTGGAGCAACTGGGATGCTTCCTGAATACCAAGAGTTAGTACAGCCCATTAAGTGATACATTCATACCAATGTGTGTCTCACTGATTCATTGATATCTTTTGTGTGATTTGTACGTTGCAGGTTCATTAGTTTTTCGGAGATTCAAGATGCAACCAACAACTTTTACGACTCACTTCTTTTTGAGGTAAGTGGGTTTGGAAAAGTTTAGAGAGTAGAAATCAGTGGTGGCATTAGAGTTGCAGTGAAGAGAGAAAAACCGCAATCCTCCAAGGTTCTCAATAGTTCAGGAATGAGATAGGCCTGTTGTGCACGCTTAGGCACAAGAGTTGTTAATGACTACTGGGCTGTATCCCTTATACGCTACTATGATCAGAACTCAGAAATGTGTGTTGTTTATGACTATGTTCCCATTGGCACACTCGACAAGTATCTCCATGGAAAGGGCCCTGGAAGGTTCGATGACATCCATTCTTGGTGGTAAATCTTTTAAACTCTAATCAAAATATAAAATGATATTTACAAATTTTCTTTCTCTGAGAAAATCTGGGCCAAAATGTCATTTTGGATTGAACCAAATCGTTGTAGATTATATTCAAAGGAATTCATATAATTAATTTAAACACTTCTTGAAGGTGCAACATTGTAAGGTAATTTCTTGTTTTCGCAGTGCCACCACCGCCGGCGGTTAAGCGGGCAATTCGGTATAACACTCTGAGTGATAAAATCTTCAAGTCCTCAACAAAATATGTATGTCGTCTTGTATATGTATAATATTTACAAATCTGCAGCGCCAAACAGATTCAAAGGAATTCAGATACTTAATTTTAAATTATATTTCAAGATTACTTTTGTTTTGACGCGTTGCAAGACAACCATTGTACATTATTGCGAAGGAAATTATTTGCATGTTTTCTTTTCTTATTCTACATAAAAAGCTGTTATTTTTTTATAGTGAGACCAAATGTTTGCAGGTGTATTTCACAGCGAGCCTAGAGGATATTCTAATTAATATGGTAAATATTCAAATGTCATAGAATTATATTGTTTTGGTCTGAAAATTAGGAAAAGAAAGAGTAAAGAGGAGCTGCACTATTTGTGGACAGTGGAGGGAGCTTGATTTTGTAGGGAATCATTATCGAAATAAATCTCAAATTTAGAAAAGGGTGTAAGCAATGAGTAAGTCTTTTCAAACACTAAAAGAATTTGCAATAATCTTAACCTCATAAATGTTATGAGCATCTCAACATCTACATGTTTAGACTATCCATCATATGTTTCTAATAATTTTTCTCTCAAATTTTGATTCATATAAATGGTTGATAGAATTGCATTTTGACGAGGTCCCATCGAGAGGCTTCTTAAATTTTTTATGGAGTCACTGTTTTAAAAAAATTTAGATGGATTTATCAAGTTATGTTATGGTTTTTTTCATGTTTCACATAAAAATTTAGAAGAAAAATGTAATCTCATGTGGTCAGCATGATTTTAAATTTTTTGTTCACAGTTAAAACTGTCCATCTTATTTCAACTATTTTTTGTCCAAGTCTAAAATTAGACATCATAAATTTGTAACAGCCTTGTTTTTTTAAAGGAAAAAATTAACTTTTAGGATTCACATAAGAAAATATTGTTTATGGTGAGTTTTTTATGTTTAATAAGTTGTTCAAATTCTATGATAATGGATCATTGTTTAATACAATTTAAATTTGATTTAATGAATTGAAAGAGATAAAAATAATAATAATAAAAAAAAAAGTTTCACCATTTCTATTTTAAGAGAATATATATCTAATTTTAATTAATATTAGGTTAGTGCTAGGATTAGGGTTAGGGTTCGGGTTATGGTTATTGCTAGGTTTTTTTAATTAATATAACTAATAATATAATAAAATAATATAGTATAATTATATATTTATTCATGTTAGGTTTATTTTAAAATTTAAGATATATAAATTACATTGAGATCGAGGCATTTAATTTTTAATTTAATATATCTATATTAAAGTTGAATGATGAAAAATTGAATGTCTCGATATATCTCGTCATAATATATACATCTTAAATTTAAGCTATATATGCTAGTACTATTTACAAATTCTATTAAGCAATGCATGTAAACAAAATTGGTATCCTACCTCTTATTTGTATGTGAAATACAATACTTAACAATTAGTAAAATATTTATTAAGGATCCTAAAATTCCACGCATGGCACAATAAAGTAAATCTGACATCTATAGAAGTAATCTACTAAGGACTAAAAATCTGCCTGATATTTTCAGTTTACTAAATCCTTCAACATATGAAACGTATAGAAGCTCTAATGCTAATTTTACCCTTTTTTTCTCAACTACATAGTGAAAGCAATGTGGCTATAGCTTGTTCAAATCTCTTCAAGGCCCCAACCAACAATAGAAAACCAATGGAAAGAATTGTCTTGAAAGTGATTTTGGTTTGAAGATCACACATTGTCACAATTCTTTATGTTCAGCATACACTGTCCCCTCCTAGGAAAGGAATCTTCGATTAAAGACAGACTTTGAGAACAATGTCTTTGCAGATTTGTAGAAGGATAATTATTTCTGAATTGCATTTCAAGTATCAACCACGCCTTAACCCCCACAATCATATAACCCTTGAAACCATGAAACACTTTAATTAGACTATCTCTTAACTATCCCTTTTCCTGTAAATGACCATACTATAACAATTTTTCCCTTTAATCAATATAATAAATCTAGTGAAGACTATTTTAATCCAAAGGACCCTTCCCCTAAATTTACCCAAGAATTTTCTTATAATATCATAATTTATTAAAAATTTACCTATAATTCTAAAACATGCATACATAAAGTGTGAAATTTGAATATAACATACCTTCTTACTAAATCTATAGTTCATTCTATGATATAGGGTTATTTTTCCTTGCTAGAAATATGGATTTCAAGTAGACGATCTCCTAGCCATAATGTATAGCTAGCTCTAGAATGTCTAGAATGAGGTCCACTATTAAGATTATGAAGTAAAAATGTAGTGTCATTAACACATAGGAACAATTATAATTTGTTGGATTACAAATAAATAATTTAAAAGGATAAATATTATTTGAGAAATCCATTCATAAGAACACAATATCCTAGATTTTAGTGTTTTGAGGGTAACTCAAGGTTAAGAATCCATAATCAAATCATTGTAAAAAATTGCCTTGATACATTTATGTGGTTCTAATATTGTTAAAATACCTCAAAGAAAAGGTTTCTCATAAAATTTCTTATTTGCAAAGTAAGTTCAAGTGGTTGATAGCAAGGACCTCAAAAACTCTTAAACAAAGACAACTAGTAAGTTTAGGGCCAAACACCTACAAAATATCAATAAAATTATTTATAATAGTAATCAGGAGAAACAGTTTGCCTAACTTGATCGCCTAAGATTAAATATGAATCTATCATGGACATAAATGAATATTTTTGTTGATTAGATGAAAAAGAGAGTTCAATATTGTAGCCCTAACATACGTAAATGGTATATCTCTCCCTTCTTTTATCGTTCTATGTTTTTATTTCTCTTCTAATGATTAATAAATTTTATCATAATCTTACATCAATATTAGTCTCTAAATACAAACTTATAGAAAGGAATTATGTCTACAACTTCATTAAAAAGATTATCATATACCATAATAATCTTCCATTTTCTTTATTTGATAACATATAGTAGTTCTACTAAGCTATTCTTGGGGTGTATAGAGTAAGGAGTAGAACTACTGTATGTTATCAAGGAAAGAAAATGAAAGATTATTATGGTATATGATAATCTTTTTAATGAAGTTGTAGTGATAATTCCTTTCTATAAGTTTGTATTTAGAGACTAATATTGATGTAAGATTATGATAAAATTTATTAATCATTAGAAGAGAACTAAAAAAAATAGAACGATAAAAGAAGAGAGAGATACACTATTTATGTATGTTAGGGCTACAATATTGAACTCTCTTTTTCATCCAATCAAGAAAAATATTCATTTATGTCCATGGTAGATTCATATTTAATCTTCAAAATAAACATTATAACTTAAAAGTATGATGTTATGTGTTTGTGTTTATGATTTTCTCCACTTACATCTAATGTTATGTGTTTTTGTTTATAATTTTACCAATTCTTTTTATGTTTAGTCTTGGGTCCGGGTCACACCTACAAAAGGATATGAAAATCACAAGAAAATCCCTTCCTAGAATTCAGGACATTCCAAAGCAGTGACTAATATCTCTTTTATGGATGTTCATTTTACTTGTCAAAAAGAGAACATATACTTTGAGAATCTACACGATAATGCGGGAAAAGTTCTTTAACTCAAATCCGCGACGAAAGCAAAACCGTAAAACCATAAATAAATAATGATCAACATAAAACTATGAATCGCCTTATGCCGCGTGAACAGTACGTGGGATGGTGGGATTGGCCAATGCTAAAGGAGCAATACAAGATCAGTTTTATGGAAACTTCAAGATGAAGCTTAACCGGATGATCAATAGAAAATAAATAACTAATTAACTACGCATACTTACTAAGGGCCCCCAGGAAAGCATCTATTGGTTAATACGCAAGTGCTGAACCTTTAACTTCATCAAAATTCTATTCATAAAAACAGAATGGTATACATTGCTTTGTTGATATGGAAACTTAACAACAAACTTAGTTTCTTGTCATACAGATTCTGTTTTTCATTATTACATGATATTTGCTATATCTCTACCACTATGCTTCTATCTTACTTCTAACTACCATTTCCTTCCTCACTCGCATAGGAGTACTTTATTTAAAATCAAGAGAACAACTAACTAACTAACCCTATCAAATAAAGATGTGGAAGTAAAGTGTATCCCAGAATCAAGGAACAAACTTCATAAATAAATTTATCTGTTCAACCTGATCCAGAGAGAATCTAGCACCTTACTCTTCTAAATTAACTGGCCATTAAAGTAAATCCTTTCCAACGGCTCTTTCGGCTTCAAAGAGTCTTCGCCAAAGCTTCTTCGAAGTCGTGTAGGAAATAGACTTTACTGCAAGGTCGAGATCGGTTGTGCTTGACTTGATCATACTTCTTCAACAACCTGTGAAACAAAAGGTAACAGATGTGAAAGAAAAGGTATGGTATTATAAGCATACATCCATTCATTAATCACACATTCACCCATTCTATCATTCAAAAACTTTATGTGATATACCAATCATTTAGAGAGTCAACATGGTAATAATTGCAACTCGCCACAATAAGTCAGAGGAATATGAAAATATTTTGCTACAAGATATCCAAATAAAAGGTTTCAATAGTGTTTAAACAACCACGAATAACAAAAGTAAAGGTATTAAAAGTTCATCATAATATCCACACTTATGAGCACATTTTGGGCTCATCATTCTGCCCCCTACTTAGCCCAATGCTAGTCCTCCAGCATTAACTTTCCTGGTGGTTTCTCTGAAATCAGTGGTTGCAGCATGACTCTAAAATGGAGTTCCAAACCTGTAATAAAATCCTCTAAAATTCTTGCACCTCTCATACCTACAGTCTTCTAAATCATCATTAAGATTTTTAGCCTGGTGAGGATAAAGGGGCCACATTAGCACAAGAGGTTTGAATGTCAATGGAAACCACAGTTCAAATCTCTTTTGAAGTCCCAATTGTATATATCTGCTTGATCATTTAAGAGTTGCTATGAAATTTAGGGGACTATGAGGTTCAGACCTTCTTAGCCCAACAGTTAATATTTCCTACCTTTCCTCACTTCTGGTGTATGACAGTCTCCAAAACGAATATGGCTATGCCTAAAATTTATCATATACATGTTTCCTGAGATCAAATATCTTCTCTCTGGTTGTAGTATTATTAATGTCATATGTCAGAGTAAACCAAGTTTTCAACATTGCATGGGTGTTTGAACTTTGAGAGCATAATGGAATAGGCTCATTCCTTTGGGCTTCCTCATATGTTTCCCATTTCCTGCCATAATTTGCTTCATTTTCTGCCCATGACATAAATGATCTCAAATGGATATCACCAATATATAGAAGAGGATTCCATTTTGTATCAAACAGAATTAAAAATCCATGTAAATAAAATTCACACAGAGAATTTCTTAACCAATTAGGGGCTGTCTGGTCTGCATTCCATAATCTGACCAGTTACTTTTAACATTTCATCCATTTTTTCTTTTAACTCAGAAATTTCTTGTTTCTGACTTTCAATTTCATTTTTCAGTTTCTTCCTTTCTACCTTCCATAGACTTAGTTGCATGTCAGTCTGGGCTATATGCCAGAAAGTCAGGGTTTGCAATGTAACTAGTTCCTACTATTTTGAGATATTCCAAACTCAATAAAATGTCTTCTTATAAAATGGATAAATGGTTTCTTTGGCGTTGCAGGAAATGTAGCTTCACTAGGCAATATCCAATTGTTTAGTCTTAATCCTACTTCTTTGCTGCGGGTTGGATTCCGTTGCCGCAGCTGGTGAAGACTGGTATTTCCTCCTCAAAACTGCATAGTAGCTGCAGCCAAGCTTCCAACAAGACTTGGTGAACCTTTTCATTGCGCCCCCATTTCTTTGTCTCAACTCTTCCTTTCGGTGAACAAACGGAACTCCTATGCAGCATTCTCTATTACATTCTCGAAACATCAAATCTGTATGCAATTATACTCTTCTAAATTACAATAACCTCTAGTTGAGGTGAAGTGTGAGGTCTTTACATTGTTTCCTTGTGGAAACTCTTTTCTTGCAGTAATCGTGCTGCTACAAGAGGTGTCGGTAGCCTCTTCTCTCGGGTCTACCTAGAGGGTTTTTCCTACCGTGAGAGGATGATGGTGAACTAGTGATAGCAACAGGTGTTGCTGTAGGAGAGATGGTTGTAGGGGAAGATGCTGCAGGAGAAGGGCATTGCCTTTTTTTAGAATGAGGGTTAGATTCTGGGGACCTTTTTGCCTTTGTTTTTCCCTTCTTTCTCTTAGTGGCAGACTTAGTTTGTACCCTAGTAGAGGATTCAGGTGTGAGAGTTGCAGGACCAAGTGCTACAGGAGTAGATGACCCTTGCCCTATTCTTCTACTGGTAGACACAATTTCATTTTCTTTTCTCGGCGACCGCAAAAGCACCAGGGGTTGTGGTTCTTAAAAGCCTTTCTCGGAAATAAAATTGCTGCCGTGAAAGAGGTGACATCTCTCTCAAAAGAGCCGCCTCAATCAATAACCTGATACAGCCAGCGGTGAGCACAGAATTATTTTTCCCTTGGTCGGGCTCCTTCATAAGTACTTTGTTCCAAAATTTAACAAGAAATTCGAAATATTTACAACTAACCCATACCCCATGACTTAATAATTTGCAAAATGATAAGAAATTCTGCAGGAGAAATGACCTTCACAGGTTAAATACCTGATTATGTAAGTAGTGTACTCTGAATAAGGAGGAGGCAATGATACGTGCTTGCATCCCTGCTTGGAGACTTCCAAAGGTCCATCAGTGGGTATTGAGAATTCAGCCCTTGCAGAAACATCATCTGAAAAAAAAATTTCTTCAATGGCTGGAAGCTCGGTTACTTAACAATTCTGTCTTTAGTTGCAATAATCATTAGACCCCATACAGTAGCTGCCCCTTCAAAAAGGGTTCTCAAAAATTCTCCAGCAGCCTCCTCATCAAAAGCATTTAAACTCAAGAAGTAGTTTAACTATCCACAAAGGCTGAATGTTTGGACTGTTTGAGGATTTTGTAATACACTATGAGCTTTCATGTACTTCATGTCAGCACCACAAATGTAATTTCACTCCATGTTCATGCTTTTTCCTCGGGTCAACCTTAACTCCCTCGGGCTGAAAATTCAAAAAATTTCCTCTCCGTTTCCCTTTTTGTTCTGGTTTTTTCTATTGTGCCGTCACATTTCTCTCTTTTCCAAAAATGAACTTTTTGAACAAGCAGTTTTGATTGTAATTTACAAGAAAAACATGGAAATGAAAGGGACATGCGATAATATTTGGAAGGTACTAGAAAAATAATAAAGAAAGGTTATTTGCACAGTTGTGACAGTGGTGAAAAGACAAGTTTTAAAAGGTGGATTACCCTGCCCCCTAGTTAGAGTATGACATGTGTCCTCACATGTACTAAAAAGTAGGCAGAGATCGGGAATAATGACTAGTACAGGCATAGCAATAAATAAATAGAATAAAATAAATCAAATATGTGATAACAAAAGATATGGCGTACCTTTGATAATTGCATGTACGTGTGAAGAAAGATGACAACGTCTTCATGAGGTGACAGTTTGGAACGATATCATAATGAAGGGCGATGCAGATGGATGAAATGGATGGGTGACGTGGGCGGACAAGATGAATGGATGGAACGGATGGATGGGATGGATGGATGGAAGATAAAGAAGTGGCATTTGGCGACAAGTGAGAACAGAGAAAAAGGGTTTTCTTAAAAAGAAAACTTTTATTATGAGCATGCTTTTTCAAAATTATGGTGAAGCTACAAGAGAAAGGCTAAAGCCTTTGGCTATAGGAATAGTAGCGGGAAGATCCTGAATGAACTGCTACATAAATTCTTCCTTTGATACTGGTTTATGGTACAACTGGAGTCGGTGGCCGTTAACTAGCAATTTGAAACGGAATGGATCAATTGTCACCAACTGTACAACTCCATTGTCGAACACATTTTTAACTTCATAGGGACCAAGCTATCGTGTTGTGAGCTTACCTTGGTTTTCTTGATATCTAGAATCATATAACAGAGCCTAATCACTAGCAAAAAATTGCTTGGTTTTGATGTGTTGATCATGCCATTTCTTCCTTTATTGTTGGACCGCTTCAGTATACTACAGGGTAGCTTTTCTCATTTCATCCAAAGCATTTAGCTACATGAGTCATTCCTTATATGCTTCAGATATTCCCATATTGAGTTCAAGAGCTGTCGTCAAAGTTGTGCTCAAATTCTATGGGCAACATGGCTGTTTTCCCATAAAGCAGCTCAAAAGGTGTAAACTCAGTTGTTGTCTTCCATGTAGTTCTGTAGGCCCAGACTGTTTCAGGAAGTCTACTACTCCAATCTTTTCTATGAAGGTACACTGTCTTTGTTAGGATCACCTCAATTTCCTTGTTTGTAACCTCCGCCTAACTATTGGCTTGAGGATGATAGGGGTTGGTCTTCCTATGTTTGATTTTATAGTCATTCATTAGTACAGTGATCAAATTGGATGTGAACTACACTCCCTGATTAGTTACAAGCTCTCTAGGAATTCCAAATCTAGTGAAAATTTGTTCATATAGAAATTCAGCAACTTTATTATCTCTAGCATGAGTCATAGCTTTTAACTCAACCCATTTTGTTACATAATCTGTGAAAACTAGAATGTATGACTTGCCATTTGATAGTGGATCAATCGGTCCTAAAAAATCCATTCCCTACTTATCAAAAGGGGTAACTATTACCTGTGGATATAGTGGAATTTTATCTAACTTGGTTGGTCTTCCCATACATTGGCATCTACCACATTTCCTTGTATAGGCGACAACATCCTTGTGTAACATTGGCTAGTAGTACGCTGTTGTAAGAACCTTCATTGATGTTCTCTTTACAGCAAAATATCCCCTACATGGCTCATCATGGCAACCATGCAAGATATCATAAGTCTCATCTTTTCTTACACATCTTCACATCACTTGATCAGGTCCAGTATAAAACAAATAATTTGTAATCCATAAAAAGTTAAAACTTTTCTCTATTAACAATTTCTTTTCTTTTGGAGAAAAGTGAGCTGGTATTTTGCTTGCTGCTAGATAATTGGCAATGTCTGCATACCATGGAGTATGTGTAGCAATGGAAAATAAGTATTCATCTAGGAACCTATCATCAATGACCTCATGTTCAATAGGTGCAACTATTTGAAGTCTTGATAAAAAGTCAATCACAACATTAGCTCTTCCTGGTTTATCAATAATTGTAATGTCAAATTCTTGTAACAATAGGAGCCATCTTGCCAATCTACCAGAGATGGCAGGTTTGTTCATCAGATACCTGATTACTACATGGTTAGTGTGAATAAATATCTGATAACCTATGACATAATGCCTAAACTTATTCAAAACATACACTATTGTGAGCAATTCTTTTTCTGTAACAGTATACTTTAGCTCAGGGCCTTGAAGGTTCTTGCTAATAAAATAGATAGCATGCTCAATTGAATTTTCTTTTTGATTTAAGACTGCCCCTATACCAAAATCAAAGGCATCAACATGTATATGAAAAGGGAAATTCCATTTTGAAACTTGAAGAACAGAGGCTTTAGTAAGCAAGTCTTTTAGTTGCAGGAAAGATTTTTCAAAGGCCTCTGTCCACTCAAATTGAGAATCCTTAGTTAATAAGGCATAAAGTGGACTGGCAATTTTACTGAAATCTTTTATAAACCTTCTATAATACCCTGCATGGCCAAGGAAGCTTCTGACATCCTTTTGTTTTGCAGGAGTTTGTAAATTCTAAATAACTTCAATTTTAGCAGGGACAACCTGAATTCCATTCTTGGAAATATGATGGCCTATAACAATACCTTCTTCCATCATTAGAAAATATTTTTCACTGTTTAGAAACAAATTTTTCTCTCTGCACCTTTTTAATACTTTTTCTAAATTCACCTGTGCTTCTTCAAATGTGACTCCATAGGTAGTGAAATCATCCATATAAATCTCTATATAGTCATAAGATATATCAGCAAAGATACTAATTACTCCTCTCTGAAATGTTGTTGGTGCATTCTATAGACCAAAAGGAAAGACTGAGTAAGAAAATGTTCCCCATGGATAGGTAAAAGTGGTCTTATCTTGATTTTCAGGGGCAATTTTTATCTGATTGTACCCACTGTAACCATCCAAAAAGGAAAATTAACTTTTTCCAGACAGTGAGTCTAGTACTTGGTCTACAAATGGTAGTGGAAAGTGATCTTTTTTAGTGGCAATGTTCAACTCTTTGTAATCTACACACACTCTCCATTTTCCACCTTTCTTAGGGACAATAACTAATGGAGAAACCCATTGACTATTAGAGATTCGGTAAATAAAACCAGCATCAAGAAATTTTTGAATCTCATTTTTAACTATTTCCCTAA
>VDFB02128222.1:0-18939 GCA_007258455.2 Sequoia sempervirens | reverse complement strand
CAATATTTTCATGACATTCAATGGTTGGGTCTTCTAAGTTATACTTCATCACAAATAGGGGAGGTATCTAGAGAAGAATAACTATGATTTTCTTGCCTATCAATTATTTCATCCTCTTGTTCAATAATATCTTCCCAAGTAGGAGAAGAGAAACAAATAGGATTCTCATGGCTCTCAGTGATGGGTTCCTCTAACACCAAAATATCTTCTTCACAAATATGAGAGATATTTGGAGAAGAACAAATTTGATTGTCATGATTGTCCGAGATTGTATTGTATTTCACTAAGTTTCACACATGGGAGAGGGATCAATGAAAAACAATAAAAGATGGGAAAGGACTCCATATTCATATTCTTGTAACAATAATTTCCTAGAGTATTCAACAAGATCTAAAAATAGAACATTAAGTATGATAACCAAAGATTTTTGAAATGAGAACATGATGTAATAATTGTTCTACAAATCTAAAACTATCCACAAGTGAAGCATGATTTTTTTTTTCAATTTGTTGCAATATTTAAGCAAAATGACAACTATCTTTAGTGTGCAAGACAAACTATTTAAAAAATGAAATTATCATATTTGAAAGTAGAAATATAAAGCAAAGATAGAGGCAAAAATATATGAGGTGATCTAATCCAACATTTGATCTTAGCTCCTTAGGACAATAGGAAAGATCTAAGATAAACTTGGAATGATAAATAAAATTCCTAAACTAGATGGATGATTAAACCTAATGCATAAAATATAAATTTCTTAAAAATTGGCATAATGAAATAGTAGTTTACTAGCAGATTTGGGAAGTGTAGAGGACTAAAAAAATGCTCAAAAAAGTTGGTTTTGATGTTCCCTCAAGGACTCATTCTCCCAAGGGAAAATGGGTCCTTGTACAGGGTTTTAATAAAATGAAAAATGCAAATTTTGAGTTATTGTTTGTGTTCTCTATTCTAGGTTGAAAATTGTGAATTATGCAAGTGAAATTAGTGATAAATAGTGAAAAATGTGAAAAAAAATTAATGCAATTTTGACTAAATTTTCTAATGTAAATGAATGAAAGTACACTAATATGCAAGTACTCTACAAAATCAATGTAATATGTATGCAATTTTTTGGATTTTTTCAAATTTTAAACAATGCAAAATTTAAATTTAAAACCCTAGATGGAATGAAAACTAATGCAATTTTGACAACCTTAGATGAAATGCAAACTAATGCAAATCCTAGATCTAGGGTTTGAATGAACTCCAGTTTTAGGATTTTAGATGTTACAATGTTGAGCTCACCAAAATGAAACATAGAAAAAGGTAAGTGAGTGATCGAAAATGGAATGGTTAAATGAATTTATGAACCTACACTTTATTTATTTTCATTAGGAAAAAGAGATCCCCAAAGGTAGGATTGATTTTCAACCCTTAGGTGAGTCAATCCTGAGATCTTGTTGTTTCCCCTTATGACAGAAAAGTGTAAAATATGACTGAAATGCACTTTTGGGAGATGAAAATAAAATACAAAATGAAATCAATTATGTAGAGTAACACTTGTAATGTAGAGTTAAAATATATAACTAATAGAAACAACAATCTTCCAGTAGATTTAAGAAGGTTAAATTGTTGTGTACTATCACAAAAAATGTCGCAAAGTGTCCTGCTAGGACTCATTCGCCCAAGGGTGAATGGGTCTCTGTACATGGATTTTTCTGAGCTTTGGGCATCCTCTAGAGATGGATATAAGATGTTGTTTTCCCCAAGTTTTATTATCAGAAAGTTTGAAATAAATCTAGGATCTAAGTTTTTGTGGCTTGGCGACAATGTTGACAACTTTGACAACTTTGCAAATTTGCGCTTTTGATCCAATTTCAATCCTTCTTCACTTGTAAATATGCAAACACACAAAGATGAGAAAAATATTTGTCTTTGGTGGATAATGGTTTTCCTTGGTCAAACCATAGTTTGGTAATTAAACCTTGATAATGAAGTAATGACAAAAAGGAAGGAATGATGAATGAACACTAGCTTGTTGCACCTCACCAACTCTTTAATGGCCACCCTTAAAGGACTGAAGTCTAATACATCTCTCTAATGATTGGATCTTGCATGAAATGGCTTTATTACTCAATAGATCTTGATGCTTAAATGCTTGCTTGAAACTTGAAACCTACATTACAATGTTAGCTCAAAAACATGCATGAACACACATAAATCTTGACATCATGATAGGATCTTGAATACTGCAATAAATGACTGATAAATTCTCTTCACAATAATCTTTTCTCTTGTGAAAGTTTTCTTCTTGCTAGATAATGTCAACTGCTTAGATTTGAATTGATAAAAAGACCTTGTATTTATATGTGATTTTCTAATTTCCCAACAATTAAACTGTAGTGTAGAAAAATGTATCCCTTTACATTTTTACACCTAATTTGGAATTAATATTAAAATGAACTTAATTATTCCTTAATTTAGTGTTGTATTATGTATTTTACATATTCACATTAAATTTAGGGCCCTATTAATTAAAATGGACTTAATTATACCTTATTTTTAGTGTTGTAGAGTGTACCTCTTTACACTTTCACACTTATTTAGGGATCCCTTAATTAATTGAGCTTAATTTTCCTTAATTAACCCTTTAATTCAAATCCAAGCCCAATTAATTGCATTTTTTGAAGAGGAAACCAAACATTCGTTAATTCCTAAACATAACACTTCTCATTGAGCAATGTTTGTCCTAGGTGAGTGACCTAGGACCCATTCACCCATGGGAAAATGGATCCTCACTTAGACCTAGGACCTAAATTTAAATTATGTTTTTGGTGGTATTTAAACATCTTCAAATTTATATTCACATGTCATCTTGTGTTATTTGAATTTCGATAAATTAATGCTACATACCTATAAATATAAGGTCATTTCACTAAGTTTCACCTAGCAATTTGTTATGAGCAAATTTGGTCTAAGCAATCTAGAGTTTTCAAGAGAATTTCAAGAGCACTTTTGTAGAGGAGGGGAACGAACCACACAAAGGCTCTAGGTCATAGAGAGCTAAGAGAGGAAGGCTACCCTAGTCTACCTCAAGTTGGACAAGCATTGAATGTTAAGGATAGAGAATGAAGAGCATTCTCAGTGCTTCTATCACTCTACTGACCTAAGAGTTTTAATGGGGCTAAACGAGTAGGCTTCTAGAACCCAAACTGTACCTCAAACAACTCTCTACTATAGGAAAACAATGCAAATTAGGGATGACAACATGGTGCACTGGCATCCGTATAGACAAAAAGTGCAAAAGGATAGTGAAAGGTACACTAAACCTATTGATAACTTAGTGGTTAAGATTTGAATATGGTAACTAAAATGACAAAAAATATTATATAGTAATGACAAGCACGAAGGTGATGAAGATTAACTCACGAGGAGTTTAGTTCGCTAGCAAGCTCCACACGAACATGTACCTACACACAGCCAAGAAGGGAAAAATGTTGGGGTTGTATAGGGGTTTTCCATATTCTAACCCCTGCTTTGGTGTTTCCACCTCCTTGGATAGCCAGATAGATAGATATATGGAAATACAATAAAGAAAACAATGCTAGAATAGAAATGAAACCGTGCACTATGAGAGACACTATGCTACTCAAATCCAATAGCAAATTAGTAATAAGGAAGTGTTACCACCCTTAACCAAAGGAACTCAAGGCTAATGAGAGAGGAATGAAAGTCCACAACTATGGCAAGGTCAATGTAGCCACAACAACATCGAAAGTAGTCTCACAAGACACCAAGTTGTAGATTTTGTGGTAGATGTGAAGAATGTTGTGATTGTTGGAATTATGAAGCCAATAATGCATCAAGTAGCAAAAGTATGGAGCAAAAAACATGAAGCTAGAGTAGATGAATGTGTAGAAGATCAAGAATTTCCAAGAAGATGGATTGAATGTGAAATATAGCCATTTGAAGAAGGTTTGGGAGGGAAAGAGTTGTTCAAATGTCAACAGGAAGGAACATGGACGTTACATTTCATCACCAATGGAGAACGTAATTCCTCTATAGATTCCAAAGGTAGGAATCCTATCAGGATGGGAGGACACCACGTAGACATCTGTGCATCGTACACCCATCCTTAATAGAAATTCCCCCACTGACACTAAAAACAAGCACCATGTGGATGGGGTACGAAATGAGGATGTGGAATTACCTGGTCGGATTTGATTTTTCTAAGGCGGAGGATGTAAAAGGGGAATTTGCAAGGGGGGTGCAAATTCATTGCTATACATTTTTCACCCACTTTAGTGAAAATGAGTGTCAATGAATGTTTGGTAAAGTAGATTGAAAGAGTTTAGAAATGTATACCTGAACCGTCGAGGAAGCAAACCTCGATCAGGTAAGCTCGAAAGCATAGGGTAGGAAAATGGCTCCTCAAGTACTCTCTCCTAAGGAGGATTAAACAAAGTGCACTGAAGGCTTGCAAACCAACGATGGAAAAATACCGCAAGATGTAAGTGCTTCATAGGTTGTTAGACCTCCAAAGAAGGTTCCCTCAGGTACTCTCTCCTAAAGGAAGCCCAGTGTGAGGGACTCTGTAGAGTCAGATTGGAAAGTAGCCCCACAGGCGCACCTGTAAAGCAACATGTTAATCCGCAAACAAAATATGTTAGAAAAAAAAAATCCATGCAGGCAAGCAATCAAACAGTCACACAGATAGTCAAAGAATTGAAGGAAGATCTTTCAAAGGGGTCCCTTGGGAACCGTTGAAAAGAAAAAGGGGTCCACGCAAGGGACACTCTATTTGAAAGTGCAATAGTATTTTTTGCAAATCAATTTGACATCAAGGAATCCTTTTGAAATGTTTTCACTTCATCAAGGAATTCAAAAGGAAGAATGCCCCCTCGCAAGGGGAAGGTTAGAACTTTGCATGTAGGAGAAGGTACTCCCTCCTTGGAGGATAGTTTTTCAAATTCTTTGTTGACAAACCCATGATAAAGGAAAAGTATTCTGCTAGGGGTCCTTGTTGAGGAATGCGTTTTTTGAAAAAATATTTTGAAGAGATTTTCAAGAAAAGATTTGTTGGCCATTGAATGTGTTTTTTGAAAATCAAAGTGACATGACAACCCCCCTTTAGGATGGTGCACCAAACATAAAAGGCACGTGACATCCTAAGGAGAGAATAAATACAATGAAAAAGTGATGCAGTGGCCCATGGAACATAATGAGATGTAACCATGGTAATGTTATCTCACAAGCGAGGGACAACACATGAGCACCAAAACACCATGAAAAAAGCATGAAAGATAAGTGCAAAGAAAGAAGAGACAATAACATCACAAAAAAGGGACAGGGGTGATATAATATTTTGAGGTTAGAGCTACTCATAAAAATAGATAAATAGATATAATTGTATATAGATGAACTAATATCAACCCCCTACTATATTAGACCATGTGAAGAAGGGAACATGAAGACAATAGGAAAATAAAATATTGGGTCAACATGGAAGGGAGGCCTAAATTCCCCCAACACTTTGCATCATCCCTAATTGTTGAAAATTGATACACAAAATAGGGAGAATGATGTGACAAATAGAGGAATTTTTATGATACAAAAACACTCCTCTATCCAAGCACCTACAAGGGTGACAAGGGTCATCCAGGAACACATAAAACAAGCACAGGAGAACACAATTCATACACACACAATCTAATCAATAGGTAAAGAAGAGGCACCCCCTAGTCCTCATTAACCAAGAGTTTGTCGTTCTCCCAATATAGATCACTGTATGGGGAGGGTAGATGAGCTTGCAAGGGTGAAATATCAAGGGGGAACCCTCTGATCCTCCTTTAACAAGAGCCAAGGAAGAAGGCCCCTCAAGGTCTTCTCCACTCAGTTCTTGTGGGGTGAATGTCAACGATTTCACAAAGATTGTTGATAGGGTATGGGCCTCATCCATAGAGTTGAACATGCACTTTACAGGAGTGTCGTGCGTCAAATCAATGGGGGAGGGAGGTGGTTCCCAAGATCCATTACTAGGCTCACCGAATGACTCTGGAGCAATGAAAAACTTTGAGGATGTTGAGGATTCTTCCGTCACTAGGATGACACAAGCCAATGTAGAACCACCCTCCAAAGAAGGCAAACCCTTCTTCTGACCCCCATCGCAAGTGGGGTCATCCTCCATTTTTTGCTTCATTGGGGGATGTGAAATCCCCACAAATGATGTAGAAGATATAGAGGAAGAGGAGAAAACTATGGTAGACACCATTGAGGTATTTGGCATGTCCACGGGTTTTGAGAATGGTGGGATGTTCAAGAGGGACATCAAAAGGAGCAACTCAACCAAAGGAGCAATAAACACCTACACCCTCTTTGGGTGAGGATTGTTTAAACATGCAGAGGGAGCTAAAAGCAAGACTGAAGTTGAAGCAACTTAAGAAGAGAGGAGGGAAGAGGAGAACACAATAGAAAGTGCTTGTTGATGGGTGTTTTAACACTTTTCAACATAGGTAATGCATAAGTATATCACCTCTCTTGAAAGACAATTTCCTACAAGTAAATTGCAAAAAACTATCCCAAGGTCTCTCAAATGTTAGATCATGAATTGCTTGGAATAGTTCAGTTGGTTGATGTGTATTGTTGGTAATCACATGGTGGCCTTTATGATTTTCAAAGCATGGGAAGTTGGGTCTACAAATGGAGTTTCAAGAGCTGGAAGTGAATGAGCAGTGGATGTCCATTCAAAAAAACAAGTTGAAACCAACAAAGTTCATCAGATTTATCATTGTTGAGATGCTTGGAATCCTACTCTAACCAAGGACCAAAAGAAATAGCAAAAGGGGAAGGGTTAAGAGACCTGTTATAATCCTAAGCTAGAATGAACAGTAACAATGGAGGGTGCTACAATAGAAAGAATCCCACAAGTTGGATTTTGCTTGACCAAGAAAGACCTACAACACAAAATCAGTGCAATCTTCTAAGGACTGCAGATTTTCAAATTGTGCATTCACCTCATGAACATACAATTGAACTAGGTTGCAACAAATAAGTTAGCTCAGACTAGATTTAGAAAGTTATTCATCATCAACAAACCATAAAAAGCATGAGCTAGAAGTGCATCAAATACTGTAACAACTAGCACCATTAAAGTCATCCAAGAAACTATAAGCTAAAACTAACATGGAAGTAGAACCATGCATGCAAGATGATAAAACTCAAAGATAACATCCATAAAATCATGCAATGTTGTCTTTTATTGCTGCAAATTCCTTTTACTCTAGTTCTCCAACCATTTATAAATGAGGAGCAAGCCCTTATTTATAGTTTTCCAAAGCCCAAATGAGTGGCTAGGATTGATTTACAAAGAGTGGCTCAAAATCATTACAAGTTAGGGTTTCACCTACCCCCAATATATGGCAATTTAAAATACATCCTTTATCTTATTCCTGTTTTATCTTTTAGTGCCTTGACACTATAGAACTTTTGTCTTCTAGTTGATTTCCCTTTTGTTGTAGCTGAAACTACCTAGGCTGCCCTTTGTCTAATGTATTTGCATAACTTCTTTAGCCAATCAAGTGCATTTTGTTTGTAGATTTGAATCTTTGTGAAATAGATTAGCTTCCCTCGATCTGATGAGATAGCTCCTGATGGATCATGATCATTTGGGAAAATACAAAACAACCTTTGGTCATTCTTGATTTTGGTAAACAACCATCTGATTTCCCTTGGCACCAATTTCCTCTATCATGCAACCACTTGTTTGTCAATCCATTTGATGAGTTAATCATTATTCGTGTAAACATCTCTCTATTAGAAATCCTCACTAGCCCTGATACATTCTCACATATGGCCACGCGGAAGAAAATTCATGGGTGGATCCATCACGTGCAATGTCCTCCCTACAACAAGCTTCTTTAATGATCTCCATTTATAAGCAAATCCCTACACAAAATATTAAAATAGATTAGACTTATGCAAAGCACTCAAATATGAAATCCTCTGAGTCTTATGTTATGGTTATTTTAAAAAAAGAAAAATAAATTCGCACAACCACTATCATTTTTTTGTTTGGTCATGGCTCAAGTGATTCCTAGGTTTTTGAACTCCCTTCCCGTCACATATTTAAACAACCATGCACATTAAATATCCTTTCCCATACTTGAGATTTCTTCAAAATTGCATTGAGCTCAATTTTCTTAGATGTAAATCCTATTTTCCCAAGGTACTTCACCTTCAAATATTAAGTGGCATGGCGGGGTAGTGCTCTTTGAGTAGACATTCATGTGGATTGAGGTTCCCATGAAGGTGGGCTCCATCGGGTGGGGAAGTGTGGGATGAAGGTGCAAAATTTCTTTTAGAAAGTAGTGTAGAGGTAGAAGCCGCCCACTTTATAACACCAGCAAGGGAGAAACAACCAGGGAAATAGTTTCCCCCACATGGGATGATCCTTACCTCTTGAAGGCAACCGACTTCTGTAGATAAAATGCCGGCGTTCTTGTATCAAGGTTGTTGTAAATGATCATAATAACTTCCTATTTGTTTTGCAACATTCTTATGAAAAAATGGAATCATGAACCTAGAATTTCTAGTTCCGATCCTCATGGTAGGAAAAACAAACCATACACTTGACCAAAGGATCAAAACCACTAGTCAACCCAACCGTCAGTAAATTGAAAATCCAAGTGTGTGCAATTGTGTTAATTCCCATCCTTAAGTTGCTATAGGAATCCAAGTTCCATCAAGTCAAGCTACATAGTTTATTCTAACTCCAAAAGCATCTGAGACATTGCCTCTCTACTAGTTAGGAATCCATAGCCTCAACGAGGTTGTCTCTATGATTCTCCTAAACATTGCTCTACTGCCAGCCAGGCGTCCATAGCCCCAGTAGAGTTGTTCGTATCCTCTTGAAAGTTGAATTTCCTTCTTTCTTTTGATTTTCAATAATTTATTTCTTTTCTTTCTTTTCTCTTGATTTCTCTTTTCAATTCTTTTCATTTCAACCCACAAGCAATGAAGCTCACACACAGGGCTGAGAATCATAGTGGCATTGAAGTAGAATTTTAGATTTTTCACTTAACTAGAATTCTCAAAGGGACCTACGACGACCTCATGATTCTTAAAATGTGTAAGAGATATGAAATTTTAGAATACATCAAGAATGAGACCAACCAATAGCTTATCCTCTTCGAATCAAACATCTAGGTCACTTAACGCTAACAAAAGACCCTCACCATCCTCTCTAAAAACTTGATTAAAGTTTATCGAAGAAATACATAGAACAAATCCCAAAAAATAAGTATGGTTGTCATGTGTGCAAACATGCCCAGCCAAAAGCAGAGGGACCTTGAGCAAAACAACAACAAAGCAACAACAAATGAAAAGCAAACACCTACACTAACCAAAACAGGAAAGTGAAAGCAAACAAGGAAACTACACCAAAGCAAAACTAACATACAACAAACCAACTAACTAAAAAAAAATAGGAAAGGGAGACCATACATGAAGATGAGGTATGTACATGAAAACTATACTACTAAAAAATGAGCTACGTACAAAGGAATTTACAAAGAACGACGTTCAAGTAGGGAAAACTAGCATTTACACTTGTTGAACCTCATAATGCATGGGTGAGTAGAAGGGAAATCATTACAGTTCTAAGCCATGTGAACTCGTCTTTATATTCAAAAAAATGAAGTTCAACACTGCAACATTCAAATTTAATCACATATTCAGGAAAAATCAACAATTGAGTAGGTTCGTAAAACCCATGGTCAATCCATAAACAAGTCCATCTCTCCTTGTTTCCATATTAAAAATGATAAACACAACTATAAATATTAATATGAGCAAGGAAGGATAGAACTTGGATATTGCCAAGCGAAGGTGGCAATATTTGACAGTCGAGAGTGAGCACTGCATCGTCAGTTGTTGCGTTGACAACTTCGGGTGGAGGCCTAAGATCGTGCAACATTTTTGATCTTGGGCTTGCGTAGGGTTGGGAGAATGGGGCAGTGAACACCTCTTCCAAGCCACTAGTGGGACTTGCAACCCCTATCGGTTGTTCCTCAAAGAGATAGATTTCATCTCGTTGATCATCTGTAGTCCACAACTCCACTTGATTGCTTCCCTTAAAAGGAAACATGTTGTCCCGTCTCACTTCCCTTGTGTTGATCTTAATTTTACAATGTTCAATGTCATAGGAAGATGACACTGATGAATCTATCCTATTGCAGCCTTTTAGATGTGAAAGAGGATTCACAATCGTTGAGGAAAGACTTCCAATTGCAGCTTGTCCTCATGGTTGGAAAGGTGTATTATCTTTTTAGGCACCCTCTAAGACCTTTCTACCTTGGTCTACTTCCCTTAGTTCAGGTGGTGCACCAGGATGCTCACTTGTCTCCTCTTGTTAACTGTTCCTATAGATAAAAAAGGAGTTCCTTTCCCGATCTAGAAACTCTAATGTCTCACTATCTGGAGGTTCAGGTAGTATATCCTCATCACTGCCTTCTTCTAAAGTGTACTTGTCCTCAATGTCACTATACCTTTGTGGCACAATTTCAAGTGGGAAGAAATCAACAAGAGACACTGGTCCATTAAGAGGATTGATGTATGACGAATGATCCACCTCTGAAGGTCCTCCATAAAGTTCATCATCAATTGCGTATAGATGCTCCACAAGAGGGGCATGCTCTTGATGTCTGATGGACAACATTCCTACTTGCTCCACTTCATCATTTAGAGGCTCTGGACTATGTTGTTCTTCTTTTGTCATTGTCCCAACATTTGCTTGAGGACTACTTTCAGCTAAGTTGTCATTTGGCTCAGACTCTTGGTCCTCTAGTTCAATCCTTGAAGCAACTGTAGGAAGCAATGCACTTGGTTGTCTGACTTGTTCTTTAACTTGTTCAATGGCCTCTTGGTATAGTTCACACATGAACTTAGAATGTGCTGAATCATGGAGCCTACACCAACCCGATAGTAGCAATACCTCCAAATCCACTTGGCATCTTAGCTCAGACCAATCCCTTACCAGTCTTGACACAAGCTCATTATATCTTTCCACCATTGGGTCTTCATCATTAGTTGGGAAGGAGGTTTGATGGTAAACAACCATGACCTGTGGTTGTTCCCACTCCCCTAGATCTTCATTTTTAGATGCTTGATCATTGTCATTTATGTAGGATAGGTCCTCTAATCTTATCACTTATGCTTTCATCATCATTTTCTATTGTCCCAAAACTTTCAACCTCCTCTTCTTTCTGATTTTTGACATCTATATTGGATGTCCTAGCATATGCTGTTGCAAACTCAGTTGATTCATCCTTGATGACCAATCATTCCTCTTCTTGAGTGGAAGACTATCCTTTACTAATGGATAAAAAACCTTCTAATTCCCTTCCAATAGAACTTTCATCAAAGCTCCTTGCTGTCCCAAGGAAATCAATTCCTTCCTCTTGATTTTTAGCATCTATATTTGTTGTCCCAACACTTACTTCGGTGGAGCTTCTTGGTTCAACTTCATTGTGTTGTCCTCCAGATATTGATGGTTCTCCTTCCCTAGTGGATGACCCCTCTTCATAGAGATTTGGCTGCTCCAACTTGTTCAAATTTCCCTTGACTTGAGTGATGATGTTTGCACATGATGGGAAAGTAAATTCTAAATGTGGGGTATTGTGGAATCTGCACCAACTAGACATCAATACCTCCTCCACCTTTAGTCCCTCCTTGCTACTCAAGTGTTCTTAAATCAACTCTTTGAATGCCTTGGCTGCCATGTTAGAAAATTCCTCTTCTAGATTTACAAGAGCCAAGGGTTGATAGATTTCCCAAAAGGGAATTTCTCCTTGTAAGGATTTTTCAATTTTTCCTAAGAACATTAGACACCCCAATTCATTGTGCCTGTGAGTGCGATGGATCCTACATTTGTCTTCCAATGCAAATTGCTGCAATGGTCTCCTTAATCTCCTATTTAAATCTTCCTGTAGCTAAGTGATGTTGACTTGTAGTTATTGTTCCATTTCAACTCAGCTCTCATTCTTGCTTTCCTTGTCTTCAAATTTTTTGATTTTAAATTTCTAGCATATGATGAGATCTTCCTATCTTAGATTTTACTTGAAGGGTCTTTTCAACTTCCAATTTTAAGCTTTGTAGCCTCAAGCTCAACCAACCCTCCTAGCACCAATTCTTTTGATGGGTGTTTTAGCACTTCTCAACATAGGTAATGCATAAGTACATCACCTCTCTTGAAAGACAATTTCCTACAAGTAAATTGCAGAAAACTATCCCAAGGTCTCTCGGATGTTAGGCTATGACTTGCTTGGAATAGTTTAGTTGGTTGATATGTATTGTTGGTAATCACATGGTGGACTTTATGATTTGCAAAGCATAGGAAGTTGGGTTCACAAATGGAGTTTCAAGAGCTAGAAGTGAATGAATAGTGGCTACCGACTCAAAACAACAAGTTGATACCCACCAAGTTCATTAGATTTATCATTGTTGAGATGCTTGGTATCCTACTCTAACCAAGGACCAAAAGAAATAGCAAGAGAGGAGGGGTTAAGAGAGTTGTTCTAATCATAAGCTATGAATGAACAGTAACAATGGAGGGTGCTACAGTAGATAGACTCCCACAAATTGGATTTTTCTTGACTAAGAAAGACCTACAACTACACAAAATTAGTGCAATCTTCTAAGGACTACCAATTTTCAGATTGTGCATTCACCTCATGAACATACAATTGAACTAGGTTGCAACAAATAAGTTAGCTTAGATTAGCTTTACAAAGTGATTCATCATCAAAAAACCACAAAAAACATGAGCTGGAAGTGCATCAAATATTGTAACACCCAACACCAATAAAGTTATCCAAGAAACTACAAGCTAAAACTAACATGGAAGTAGAACCATGCATGCAAGATGAGCAAACTCAAACATAACATCCATAAAATCATGCAATGTTATCTTTTATTGCTACAAATTCCTTTTACACTAGTTCTCCAACCATTTACAAATGAGGAGCAAGCCCCTATTTATAGTTTTCCAAAGCCCAAATGAGTGGCTAGGATTGATTTACGAGTGGCTCATATTCATTACAAGTTAGGGTTTCACCTACCCCCCAATATATGGAAATTTAAAATACATCCTTTGTCTTATTCCTATTTTGTCTTTTAGTGCCTTGACACTGTAGCACTTTTATCTTCTAGCTGATTTCCCTTTTGTTGTAGCTAAAACTGCCTAGGCTTCCCTTTGTCTGATGTATTTGCATCACTTCTTTAGCTAATCAAGTGCATTTTCTTTGTAGATTTGCATCTTTGTGAAATAGATTAGTTGCCCCCGATTGGATGAGACAACTTCTGATGGATCATGATCGTTTGAGAAAAGAAAAAATAGCCTTTGGTCAATCCTAATTTTGGTAAACAACCATTTCATTTCCCCTGGCACCAATTTCCTCTATCATGCAGCCACTTGTTTGTCAACCCATTTGACGAGTTAATCATTGGTTGTGTAAACATCTCTCTATTGGAAATCCTTTCCAGCCCCGATACATTCTAACATATGGCCATGTGGAAGCAAATTCATGGGTGGATCCATCATGTGCAATCTTCTCCATGCAACAAGCTTCTTTAATGATCTTCATTTATAAGAAAATACCTGCATAAAATAATAAATTAGATTAGACTTATGTAAATCACTCAAATATGGAATCCTTTGAGTCTTATGTAATGGTTATTTAAAAAAAAGGAACAATAAAATTTGCACAACCACTATCATCTTCGTTGTTTGGTCACGACTCAAGTGATTCATAGGTTTTTGAACTCCCTTCCTGTCACATATTTAAACAACCATGCACATTAAATATCCTTTCCCATACTCAAGATTTCTTCATAATTGCATTAAGCTCAATTTTCTTAGATGTAAATCCCATTTTCCCAAGGTACTTTGCCTTCAAATATTAAGTGGCATGGTGGGGTAGTGCTCTTTGAGCAGAAATTCATGAGGATTGCAGTTCTTGTGAAGGTGGGATATGTCGGGTGGGGAAGTGCGAGATGCAGGTGAAAGATTGCCTTTAGAAAGTAGCTTAGAGGTAGCAACCACTTGCTTTATAACACTTGCAAGGGAGAAATGACTGGGGCAATAGCTTCCTCCACATGGGATGATCCTTACCTCTTAAAGGCAATCGACATTTGTAGATAAAACATCACCATTCTCATATTAAGTTTGTTGCAAATGATCATAATAACTTCCTATCTATTTTGCAACTTTATTATTGTAGCACACCCACTTCCACTTTGATGCCCATCCTTCATGATGTCATGTCGATGCCGCCATCATGCTACAATAACATCGCTCAATCCTTTGGAACACCCATCGGGCTCGAATACAAAACATGGGATATGGAATTTGAAATTCCCTTATGGGAGTGTCGCTGGGTGGCACTAGGTGTGAAGATATCCCGAGCGTAAAGGCTGACTCATAATATAAAATTTGATAACAGTGCTGTAGGAAACTCCTTCATTGTTCCTCTGTCTTATCACTCAACCATTAGGGTACAAGTTGACTCCGTCATTAATCATCTTAAGAAGATGAGTGTGTACCTGCTTTAACTCTACTTATCCTATTGGGTATATTGTACATGCTTTTCACAAAAGGTGGAAAACCATGTGATAATTTGTAACACGAATGTTTATTTTCTTATGGCAACCAAAACCTGCATCCTTCACCTTGGGCTAGGAGCCCACTTGAGGATTCTCTCCCAGAACGTCCATTTTCACATGCCTTGCACTTTATCTCAGAGATCTGTTATTGAATGCACTTTTATTAAGGCATCAATCCTCTCTTAATAGCATTAGAGCTTAAAGACTTATTTGGTTCATGTGAATTTCATGTACCTAAATTCCTTTGTGGAAGGAATAGGTGGAGGCAATGTGCTAGGGACGTGAATAAAATGCTAATGAATTGATTTAAAATGGCAGTTAAGAAGTGTGTGACACCCATCTTGGTAGAGCCCAGACAACGAAAAGCCCATAGAGGAACGAAGGATGGCCATAAGGATTGTGGACTCAACAAAGGAGGAAGCCGATGGATAGGTGAGTGCGGGTGGCAATTATGAGACTGCCACTAGGAAATGGCTTCAGTGGTGAGAATCTCATAACAATGGGAGTAGCAGAACCTACATGTTAGGCTTCCATGGAGGGAAAGCTGCTTGGTCACAACGAAGGTGACCATGACCTTTGCATCTATCCTCTCACAAACCTCTTATGAAGGACCCAATTTGAACATGCCTTACAATAAACCACTAGCCCCTCCATCTAGCACTTACTTGCATGTTGTAGGCATATACAACTAGTTAGCAACTACCCGATCCATCATGAACATAAAAAATTAAAAGATCATTGAAACCTTTGGAGAGTTTGTTAATTTCTTCACACATCCAGCCAATATTTACCATCATCCTCCATCCTGGGTTAGATGCCTACTTAAAAAATTCCTCTCAAATTGTATTTCATCTAGAGATGTCGGGAATGTGAACCCTAAGTACTTGTTACTAAATGCGTCTTTTATTTAAGGAATCCATCAAAATCTAAAGGCCTTCAGGCTGGCACACTATGCAAGATTGTGCAACTGTTGTTTCACTTGCACTATGCTCCCATTTATTTTATTTCCCTCTTAGACTTGTGATTAAACTCCCTGTCGCAACTTATATACTTTTGCCATTTCTTTAATGGTTGATTTCCTTGTTAAGTATTTTGTAGGTCCTAGAGGTGTGCTATACCAGATGCTCACGAGATACTTGAGATAAACTTGGAGAAATTTCATGGAATTATTTCCAACTCACTTAGTGATCTCTAGATGGTTATTTCGTGTGAGGGTGAATATTGCACTCCTATTATTTACTCTGCACTTCTACAAAAGTCCATGTATTGTGAGCCTTCATTAGATGTTTTGCGTTTGACATATTTCTTTGTACAAACATGTTGCAAATGATGCCCATGGAAGATATTCCAAGCAATGCTAACAATTAGGTTTAAGCATTGCTCCCTTGTTCTCGATTTGTTAGCTTTAAATCTAACATCTCTCATACCCCATTTTTTTATCCTTAACTCCCGCATCGTCCTCCCTCGGTGATTTTTTCTCCATGTCATTAGTGATCATTTTTTTTCTCTCCGCCCACAACTTGAGGATCTAGCGGACCCAGTCAAGAGAGAAGCCATATAAGCGGCCTTGCAGACTACATACCCCATGTGGATAATTGTCATCGGGTGGAGGAATGCGGGATGTCGTGATAGGTTAGCCGTAGTGAAACAATGGAGATGGATTCCTCCTTCGTAGTCAAAACATCTATTGCGGGACAAAAGGTGCAAATGGCAGTGAGGTGAATGTTGTTTAAACAACCTAGGCAGGAGAAAAACCTGTGCAAGAAGTTCTACTATCTCAGAAAAGAGAGCGACGTCCATAATACTATCTCCCCATCCCTTATTAGTGAATATCTTTTGGAATAATGCCTCCTATTTTCTAAATACGTTCTTGGGACATGATTGATCTTGCCTCCCTACCACATATGAAGGGACTTTTGGGCCAGAGCTGGGGAGTTCCTACAAAGGGCCATGCTTTAGGAGTTGTCGAGCCATGACTTATAAACCTTTAATTCAAAGAGGAAGGGCCTGCACTTCTCATGTTGCCATTTCCACAGTGCTTGCTGGCTCATCCAAAATGCAAGGCTATCATTATGTTTCTATTCTCTCCCTTTGGAGTTTGTGAAGAGCATATATCTTTTTAATCACCATTGCCCTTTATTTTCTTGAAATTCCTACAAACAGACATGCATTGCGGGCATCACCAAACTAAACTGACACCTTCTCATTGTTGTAAGATGGTGTGTCCCTTGGTCTTCCTTGCAGCACAACACTTAGGTTTGTGACATGGTTGAACCACCTCCTATGGATCTTAACTAACACTTGCATCGAGCATTGACAGGTCGACCTTTTGGTGCAATGACAAGGCCAACAACTGGTATCAGAGCTAGTCACAGGTTCAAACCCCTTTCTTGTATTGGGGGGATTGTTGCAAGATGGTGTGTCCCTTGGTCTTCCTTGTAGCAGAATGCTTGGGTTTGTGACATGGTCTAATTGCCTCCTATGGATCTTAACTGACACTTGTATCGGGCATTGATAGGTTGACCTTTTGGTGTAACGGGAAGGCCAACACTGGCAAGTTTGCAGGTAGATCAAATGTAAACACCATTTGCAGAGGCGAGGATGCAGGGCAACAAGAGGAGAAAGCCGTAAAGGAAATGACCTAGTGATAGTTGTTGCCTGCATGGCGACACTTGCTCATGCGAATTATTGTCCTAACATGACCTCCAGAGATGGTCCTTAAACACCAATGCCTCCATATTTCCTTCTCGCCTTTTTGGTGATTGAAATTCATCACTTCATCCTATCAACTGTTTGAGATATAGTTGATTTATCATGCAAAGAGAATGAAACTATATGCCACCCTTGGATATCATCTTATATGGAGGAATCATCAGCCGAAACCCATGGTGTCCCTACATTCAGAACCCACAATCAAGGATTCTGCGCTAAGGACTTGAGTGAGTATGCCACCAGGATGTGCAATTGAAGGAAAGCACTGAGATGGTGGGGCCCACAAGCCAACCGCTCTAGACATGAGACACTTTGACGCTCAAGACAACAACGCCTGTGAACCTTGTTGTTTATTGCAATACTTGATAAATCATATGCAGTAGCCCATTAGAGTTGATGAATTTGCATCATTTATCATTCTAAATAGGTAATCACTTGCACCAAAAATTTGATCAATGATGAGCTTAAAATATGCTCATAATTTGAGTATTATAATGTATTTTTAATACCCTGACTCTTATTGCTAATGGTTGTTTTAAGAATTTGATTAAAGACTTTTTATTCAAAATAAGGTAGAATCTTGTAGCCACACATTCCTATATTCCTGCAGCTTAATATCCATGTGTCCATATTAATTACCCTGTTTGACTTCCCAAATGACTGATATAATGCATGCGGTTTTTGGATAATGAAATAGATTTAATGAGTGATTAATGAATGTATCGTGTTGGTTGCCATTCATGCTTTCTTTTCACTTCTATTGCCTTATGCATCATAGGTGGTTGAAGGAAGCATGAACGAGTCAAGTGCAATGGATCTCAGCCCTACAGTAAAGTCCATTTCTAGCACGGCATTGCGGAAGTTGTTCCAGCGAAGACTCTCTGACTGGGTTGTTGGGAAGAAATCTAAATGATCATCAATCTAGGAAGAGTGGAATGCTAAATTCTCTCTGAATTGTGTTGAACGAATATGCTTTCATTTATAAGAAATCTGTTCCTCGGTTTTAAGATGTATTCATGTCCACGTCTTTCTCTAATAGAGTTAGATAGTTAGTTGTTTTTCTGATATAAATAAGTTCTCCTCCTGCACGAGTGAGCAATAGTGTGTGTTAGAATTAGTATTATAATAAGAAGCAGTGTTCTTGTGTTAATTTTCTTACAGGCAAAATAATCAATGTATTAGATTTCAAGATTATGAATAAAAGTTGATGGAGTTCTGAGTTTAATTTTTGCATAAGCTTGTTGATGCTTTTTGAGGGGGCCCACTTAGTAAGTATCTGTAGTTAGTTGTTTATTTCCTATTGATTATAAGTTAGATTTCACTTCTTGAAAGTTTCAGTGCAAACTCGCAATGAAAGAAGACGCATGAAAGTGTCGAGTGCGGGTTCCACATTAGATCTTGCCATGCTGAGAAACAAAATGAACATGTTGTTTGATGATGTTAAAAAATGGTCGTTCCATGGGTGATCCCCACATTTAACCTTATTATGATGTCTTCCCATTACAAGGTCCAAGGACCCTTCTGTCACTACAAAAATCTAAAATTCTCTATCCCCACAATTTTCATTTGATCCCTAGAAAGAGTACTTTG